>VYZQ01072677.1:0-11959 GCA_013400655.1 Mystacornis crossleyi
AAAAAAAAATGCCTCAGCAAGACCAAAGAAGACAGGAATAATCCAGAGGTTTCCAGACACCAGAGTGACCTCTGTGCTGTTGCATGTTTACTCGCACTTGGGGTAGGTCAAGATAGTTATATGAAACAGCATGTAAAATCTTGCCGAGATAAATGAGCCTATTCAGATAGGGCTGTCTAACGTCTTCTGTGCAGCAGACGCCAGACACAAAAGCTGCAAGGGATAGACTTTGTGAAGCCAAAACCAACACATTAGAAATTATCAGAAGTGATTACTGTTTGGGGAAATCCTTGGCCACAATATACACCAAGATTCAATTTTTCCATTTGAAACCAGAATTGCTACACTGACTGTGAATCACTGTGCACAGGGCTGTTCAAAGGAAATCCCCATTCATGCAGCCCTGCACAGCTCAACCCATCTCCACTCCACACTGCAGCACCAAAGTACTGAGGACTGGAGCACATTTTGTGGTCTGGGGTTAGTAACACATCAGAAAGTACACTGCCAGTTCCTTTAGCTTTGCAAAGATTTGTGGTTTGTCTCCATTTTGATCATCTCTGAATCTGAGCACCTAACCGCACCGCTCTGTGCAGGCTTGTTTTAAAGCATAATAAGCCCATGTACCATGTTACATATGCTCTGCAGTCCTCTGCAGCTTAATGACAGAGTTATTCCAGAATGTTTCAGCAGGTCAGCTATCTCTGTCCAACCATTTCCCTGAGAAGCAACAGGAAAGGTAATTAAACTTGAACATGCTCTGCTCGGTTTGGCTGGGATAGAGTGAATTTTCTTCAGGCTAGCTGGAATGGGGCTGGGTTTTGGATTTGTGCTGAAAACCATGTTGATAACACAAGGATGTTTTTGTTGCTGCTGAGCAGTGCTTACACAGAGTCAAGGCATTTTCTGCCTCTCACCCCACCAGCGCGTTGGCTGGGGATGCACAAGAAACTGGGAGGGGACAGCAGACCCCCAGGGACTCAAGGGATATCCCATACCGCATGGTGTAACGCTCAGCACGAAACCAGAAGAGGGAACAGGGTGGGGAACATTTGGAGTGATGTCACCTGTCTTCCCCAGTAACCATTACAAGTGATGGATGGCTGAACACCTTCCTGCCCATAGGAAGCTGTGAATAAATGCCTCATTTTGCTTTGCTTATTAAACTGTCTTCATCTCAACACATGAGTTTTCCTACTTTTACTCTTCCAGTTCTCTCCCCCATCCCACTGCAGGGAAGTGAGTGATTGGCTGTGTGGGGCTGAGTTGCTGGCTGAGCTTAAACTATGACACGTGCAATTGTACCCCCAGTGCAGATAGGAACAGGCACTTTGGAGATACCCTCCAAATCTGGATTTCATCAGTTCATTTTGGCATTCAGACATAGTACTCACTCAACACAAACACACAGCACCAGAAGTAGCCCGACACCCACACACCCCAACACCAGAATTGTCTCACCAGGCCACTGCCCTTCAGCACTGCTGTGATGATGTGAAGCACCCAAAATGAGCCATCATCCAGTCTTCAAGCTCCAGCCATCACCACAGCATTGTCATATGAGTGAGAGTCCATCAGCAGGGGGTGACACACAGCCAGGCTGCTTTCTGCAGCTGCACACCAAGCAAGGATGTGCAGGACACAATCACTACAAACACATGCAGGGCCTGGAAGGAACTGCTGCTTTTCCATGACCCTTATGAAGGTGTCTTCAAGCTTCTGTGTGTAAGCCAGCTAGATTTAATTCCCCATGAGCTTTCACATACAGACACCTATCCTCCTCCTCCACTGGAAACCATGACTACCCCTCTGCAAAAAGGAATGGGGTCACTTTCTTCCTGGAATGCCAACTCTTAAGTAAAAAATACTCAGTGTTGTGCAGCTGCATCTTGAAGGAAAAATGGTCTCCCCTCTTTCTAGGGAAACAATGCAGGTTGAACACATTTTTATATGCTTGTGCAACGCAGCCGTAAACACACTTCCATCTACACATTACACGCGGCTCTCCCCTGCAAAGTGTCGATTTGAGCCCTGTGTATTTAACATCCCACACACGACAGCGCTGTGTTTATATGGTTTCAACTACGAGCCACTAACATAAGGAATAGACACTTGGCTTGAGGCCCAGGTAATTCATCCAACTGTGGCAGCCACTATCAGACAGACCTCTTTTGAGAGGAGCTTTCATGAGCGGGAACATGGTGGTGAATCTGCAGAGGCAGAGTCTGCACGGGTGGTCTCCAAGCACCTTAAAGAGGACCATCTGGGATTAATGGTACATCTTGAGCACGCATTAGCCCCAGCTGTGCGACACCCGCTCATGTAGACCATGTATCCCCGTCTCCCACTCAAACTCACTCCCTGCACAGCAAAGCTTTGCTTCAAACGTGTGAGTTCTGCATGGCCCTGAGTAGTCCAAGTTCCCATCTCACCCCAGCTGCCATGGGCTGGCCAGTCCCAGGCCCTGCAGCTACCCTCCTGCACCGTGGGTCCTGTGCCATGCCAAGGCTCTGCTCAGGGGCCATCCTCCCACTCTCCTAGCAAGAGGCAGAAGCAGCTCTGCTCATTTGACACCATCAGCCTAATCCAACTTTGTCAGGAGCTGCTCAGCCGAAACAGGCTCTGGCTGCTAACAGAGTTTCCAAACTAGCCAGCACTCAGAGGGATACTACCTTTCCTCTCCAGAGGCTGGATTTCAAATTCTCCAGCTAAAGGCTTCACACGAGCCTTACCAAACTTCACAAGCTTACAGGTCTCTCCCTAGTCTTCAGGAACAGCACTCCATCACACACACACTGACCACGAAGGGTACAGGCAATTACCCAAATCCTCACCAGCTGCAAGATCCCATTTTTAATCTGCAGTCTCACATTGTTCACATTAGCAAGCCTATTGTATTTCACATTTTTAACACAAGCCTAAAAATATAGAGCACTGGCTCTAGGGGCAATTTTTCCAGAGCTGGAATAGTTGCAGCAACTTCACAAGCTATGCTGCTCTGCCTGACCTCCCACACCTCTTCCAGTTACCTACCAGGTTTGGTGCAGTGTTAGACAATGTCATTTGTTAGCAATTCCTCCATTTCACCGTGAAAAATGTTTACTGGCATACTATTACCTCCATCCAGACACAACAAAAGCCCCACAGGTGTTTATCTTACTCCCAGAGGAAGTCTGGGCTGCTTCTCTGATACTTGGATACCCTTCCTAACAGGTACTGCTTCAGAAGTTTGAGTTACTTTTCTTACAGGTAAAGTAAGAAATATTCTGAAGCTTATTACAGCCTATGTTTAAGTAATAAAGCTGGTTAATGAAAATATTTGAGCTTCCTCTGCCTTAGGCAGTGCTTTCAACCAATAGTTGCAGCACCATGAAAAAAGCAGTTCATTTTTTCTCTTTACAATTAAAACCTTTCAAAGGGACATAGTTTTCTTCAGTTATTTACCTATATCAGAAAATACTTCTTTACTCAAACACTGAACTCAGAGTTAGGCTACAAAACCACAGAAAATTTTAAGTGGCTTTGTTTAAGTAGGGTTTTATGCCATTAACTTCAGAGGGCTTCACTCTGAGTCAAGAGTCATTCAGCTGAGCTTTCCACCCAGGAAATCCCTGACATCTCCACCATTTACACGGCCTGAACTAGCAGCTCCTCACTGAAGTCTGCTGCTCCTGGTGCTTTCACAGCAAAGCAAACCTCCTCCATGAGGTGACCCTTGCAGAGTAGCTCCAAACTGCTTCCTTCCAGAAAGTAATACATTGGGATATACTCCAGAGAGAATCCCAGTGGCAATGCAGTTAATTCTCTGGGACAAGGTCTTTGCAATACCCTTGTCCCAGGGTATTGCACAAGCGTCTATCCCTATAACTGCAGATGTCTGCAAGTCATTAGCATGCTCAGCAATGCTCAGTGAGCAGCCATGGATCATCCGGTGTGACAGCACCAAGGGCAGTGCTGAACCACCCTGCTGTACAGTGGCTGTGAGCTGAATGCAATCAGTGTTTCTTCACTCATGTTTTTGGAGAGAAGCTGGACCACTAGAAAACTATCTCAGGCTGTTCTATGTTTTTTGGGTGCAAAAAACATAACTGGCCACCTGGGAGTTGCACCTGCTTCCACATGGCTCTGGGGAGCCCCACAGTACACTGCAGCCTGGGGATCTACAGGCACTCCTGGGTCACCTGACTTTGTGGCCTCCCACAGTAGACAACTCGGTCAATGGCACCCTGATTGAGCTGGCAATCCCTGCTCCTGCTCAGCACTCAGGTTAGGCCAGAGAAGTACTATTAGTACAGGAGTTGGTTTATTAACACACAACAACCTGTGCCAGCTGGGGTCTTCTCCAAAGCAGTGGTATTAGGCTGTGGCAAGTTACCCTCCTCCCTTTGCCCACTCATGTTCGATGTCACTGTTCAGGTGCCCAGCACATGCTGCATCCTCTGTTGAGAGCATTGAGCTCACATCAGTCAGCACTAAATAGCACAGGAATACATAATCACAAAGTACTGAGAGCATTAAGATGACACCACTATAGAGGGTCTTGTGGTCCTGGTTTAAAAGCTTCCATGTCTTTGTCTTGACTTCTGACAGTAGCAGTGACCAGCACCTGTGAGCTCAGGCTGTGGCACCAGAAGTCACCGCCCTTTCAAATGTCACCACAAATTTTCCTGGCAGTCACCAGCCTAGTTTTTCTGCTTCTTCATAGCTGCATTTTTACTACATGCCTAAAAGAGTTACCAAAAGAAACAATCCCCAGAGACAACTAAAGCTGTTTCTATTTGACTTTTAATTAGATCATTGATCTTGTTCTAGCGGTTACATGAGCTATCGGATATTTGCATGCAACCACACTGGTAATCAACAGCCGGAACAAAGCTGAAACAACACGATTAACATCCCAAGTCTTCCCACAGATGGTATTTTAAGTCTGCTCAGACATCAACTTGTCCCCCACAAGGAAATTTGATAACAAGCCATATCTGAGCAAGTGACAGCTGCTCAGAGAGGCACTGCAACTAGAGTGACACCAGCAAACAGCAGCCCTTCAGGAACATCCAGATGCTGGAGGAGGCTCAAGGATGCCTAGACTTCCAATTATTTGGGAGACCAGCAAGCAGAACTACTTCTAGTCTTGCAGAGAAACCCTACAGGAATTCACTGTCTAGCTGTGATGGTGAGGTAACATGTGATATCTTGCACCATTCAAGATGACAGTTAGACACCAGTTTGGTTTAGCAAGCCAGCATTTCCTGTTCTGTAGAAAGGATCAAAAGCAGAGATAAATCCAAGATTTGTGTCTCACACCATGACAGATACAAGGGGTATTTATTATACTGTCAGTTCCCAGCATGGAAGATGCATCAAAGACAAATGCAGGATCTTGCACATATACCCCAGGTCAGGCTCTTTGCTCCTGAAGTCCAAGACCAGGGAAACCTGCTCCTACCACTCACCTTACAACACAGGGAGGATCTGCACACATGTAAAGCTCACCTCCAAGATGTACTCAGTGTTTTAGCATTAGGACTTAAACTAGTTCCAAGACTTGGCTTGCCGGTATTTGCCTATGGAAAGTCCATTAAAACTGCTGCACCTACTACTACAAGGTTGTTGTGAGAAAAGGGGATGCAAAACAGTTAATTACACCAATTAAAGGAAACAGAGCAAGTTAGTATCTAGCCGAGGGGAACAGTATTTCCTCTTCTGTGTTTGAATAACCTTCAAATGCACATATCAGGGGTGTTTGCTCAGCACAGCTCTGTACACTGTGCCTTCTGCTGCAGGGCACCAGAGCAGATTTGTACACTACATAGCTCACCAGTTGCTCACTTTGGGCCCACCAACCACGAAAGTGCCCTTTACTACAGACTCAGAAATACAGAATACATTGTCTCCTTACAAGAGAGGCCACGGACTAATCAAAACCAGTAGGCAGCCACAAGCACACAGGGTAGCCCAAAATTGCCGTGGGCTGTGAGCGGCAGAGGAGAGCAGCCGCCAGCTTCCAACTCCCAGGTCAGGCTGGGGCAGCCCCCAGGACCAGACATGCTCGCAGCGCCAATGCAAAGGACAGGAGTTGGCATTTCACAGCAGCACGTAATAGCTCAGCCCAGAGCTCATCACACAGGTTTCACTACAAAAAGCTGAACCGCCAGATTTCAGCACAAAAAGTGTGTGGAAGCACACTGGCCATGGGCTAGCAGTTGCCTCCAGTGCCTTCAGCTGCTGCTCTGCAGCAGAGCAGCCATGCAGAGAGCTGTGGTCAGTGTCGCAAACGCCTGCACCCCACCCAGGCAAGCAGGAGGCAGCAAGAGCCACCCCAGCAGCATGGGGAGAGCAGAGGGTGGCTGACAGTCTCTGCTCAGCACAGCCCCCACACCATGCCAGAACCACCCACAGCAACACGACACTGGGACGTGCTGCTGTGACAGCCATTGCCCAATTTGCCCCTCTCAGCAGGCAGGCTGGGTGTCAGTGTGGCAGTCTGTGCCCACCTCACCCTCAGAGGACCCATCATTTGGGAACTGTGCAGCCACGCAGCCTGGCCAGCTCATGCCAGAGTAATTCAATGCTCTGACAAATAAATGCGTCATGATTTACAGCATGGCCTGAAGCAAGGGAGAAGGAGCCACAGCCCATGATGTCATTGCAGCCCACAGTCATTTTTGTGCTGTTACTGGGTAACGTTGGCAGGAGAGTTCATGCAACCTGCTGCTGCTGTTAGATGAAAACAGTTTGTCCCCTAATAAGAAAGGCCCCAGCCTGGATGGTCAAAGCTCTGCTACTATCAGCTCACCAGCTTGATCAGTAAAACTTGTTATATTTCAGTGACTCAGCGAAATTAACTCTGAAGTATCTGCTGAATTTATGCTTTAAAGTAAGAGACTGCCTTCTGTATTTATTGGGTCATTCCAATTAGATTAGTTGTCTACTTCTACAAGTTGTAAGGAACAGCAGAGGATGCATCCCACTAGTAACAGACAGTGCAGCTGCTTGTGTGGCCACTCAGACACTTTAGAGGGACATGGCTGCTTTCTTTCAGGGGCAGTATCAGCAGGAGGTCCAAACAACTTCAACCCATCACACGAGGGGAGACAGGATTCAGCTGCTCCACCCTCTGCCCACTCCCAGGCAACCCAGGGCAGTGTCTGCTGCCTTACTCAGCACAAGGGAGGATGTGCCAGGCAACCTTTGCTTCCCCAGGAACTTGGGCAAAGCTTCATTTGGCTGCTGTTTGAAGTGGCCTAGCTTGTTTTCACTAACACAAAAAATCCAGTTTATTCTTGCAGTGGTTGTATCTCAGTTGCCATGTACAAGCACAGTAGAAACTAGACATTGCATACATCTCACTATGGATGTTAGATTTCAACTGCTTACAGGAGAATAGTGCTTACACAAGGAATTGCAATCCATTAGGTGAACCCAAAGCCCACCACAGCAGACCCAATCCTCACTGTGATGTACCAGATCTTATGTAAGCATCTTCAAAATTCAAGGTTACATGCAGGAGAGACAGAGCCAAGGGAGGCTCACAGACAGGTTAGAGACCACATCAGAGCCCAGAGAACCATCTGGTTAAGATACAGCATACACTTACTGCAAGGCTTTTGAGTACAGAACTGGGATTTATCTCCTAATGATGACCTAGAAGAAAGTCCTCCCTACTAGATTACAGGGCACTAGCTTTTCCTCAGGAGGAACACAAAGAGGCAGGAGTACAACTACACAAACTTTTGCCTTGTGGGGAAAGAAAATCTGCGCCAAGTCCCCAGAAGCAGGACCTAGGGGGAAACCTAGAGTTTCATTGCACAAAGCCAAATAAACAGGCAGAGCTTGCTTAGCCCATTGCACCGAACCTCAGATCTCAGTTGACTCAACTCTGAACCCGAGGTCAAGTTCCCAGGAAGAGCAAGGGTAGCTCTAGCCATCCCATCCAGTAGGTGGTTGCAAGAGGGTGGGTGAGTATACAGTTTTACCACACACACAGACAGACAGCTCTAGCAAGCAAGAAAAGATACAGAAGCAGCTAGCACAAGTCTCACAGACACAGTATTTTCATGAAACTGCTACTCTTAGTCCTCCAAACACAATGTAAAGACACTGTTCCACCACCACCACTCCTGGACCATTAGCAGGAACTCAGCCTGCAACAATAAGCAGTGTCATATAGTGAAGGCTGTAGCAGACTGCTCAGATCTCCTTACAAGGGTAGGTGGTGCCTTCCCTTAGTCTTTTCTACATTTATTTTGGGTTGGATTCTTTCCACAGCAGTTAACATTCAGCTACACAGCATTTCCTTCCTCCAGCAGAGACACACTTGATACACTCGATTCCGTTTTTCTTGCCACATCCAAGTTGATTGCAGCTACCCATCCTCACCTACTTCCACCGACCATGTGTGCCAATCACTACCGTGGTGCACTCTTCTCCCCACAGGTGGCTACTCTGGAACAGGACCCACAGTGCTATCAGAGGACACAAAAAGCACGAAAAACCCACAGGCACCTACAGTTTGTCTACAGAAAGCCTGGCTACCTCACCAACAGCCAGAGTCAGGCTCAATGCTTTGTAAACAAGAGCCACTGTGACAGGCTCTTCAGGCACACTGGTACCACACCAGACAGAGCCAAACACCAGGGCACTGAGCTCTGTGTCTTTTTTACTGTAATGACTTACAAGCCAGGTGCCATATTCATGAGCTCACTATCATCCCAAGGCAGTAAAGGAAGACAGGGCCACCTGATGCTGGTGGCAGGGACTTGGCGAGTGTCACAGTACAGCAGAGGTTTCCTCGCTCCAGCATCACCTGCAACACACTTTCACTCTGGTGTGCTTGCTAAACGTGCATTAGCAGTCTAAACTTAGCAGGCCCTTGTTCAGGACCCGAACTAGCTGCTCATCAAAGTCTGTTTTTGAGGGGCAGAAAGAAAACAGAATTCCTCTGCAGCCTGGGGGATTCAGAGACCATTGTTTTACTTCCCATTGCTTGGAGCAGACACAGAACAATGCTGGCAACATAGCAGCATGACCACACACAAGGCTAACCACATTCTTAGATTACAGTTGTAGGCTAGAAAAGAGTTATCCTAACCAATTTAGATTTAAACATCCTCATGTAAGTCAATACAGGACGTGGCATTAGAATATGGAGCAGTTAAGATTTCAGTCCATCTTGAATAGCTGGCATAGCTTCCAGTGCCTTAAATGAAAAAGCTGTTTAGCACATTAGTCTAACGGGCCCCAAATAATTTTACCAAAGTTTGATCACTTTACAAGTTTCCGCTCATATGTAAAAGAATGCAAGAACAGTCTGTGTAAGCTACCTTAAAGTTTCCTGTAAATTGGAACTCATAGTTCAGGCAAAGGCACTTTTTCATTAGACCAGCAGTCCAACTAATGAAACAGAAGGTCCTGAGGAGACCAAGCACCCTCCAAAGCTGAAGCCACCTCCAGCAAAGAGGTCCACTGCCAGTCTATCAAAAACTATTTTCAAGGGGAAGGATTAAGTGTCATATTTCCAAGAAGCCGAAATCTGCTTCCAAGACACACTGGATATTTTCCAGAAAACAGCCTCCAGGGAAGTCACACATAAGTGGCAGACAAAATGCAAGTGTATTTTGACTACCTCCTTATGATGTGTTAATAGAACATTGAGTGAGACAGAAGAACCCTTAAATGTACACAGGCTGAAAACACATTCTTTTTTCAGTTTTCAAGCACCTAGCTCTAAGTGTTACAGGATAACAGAGTTACTGTTTTACAAGAGACTAGTTTTCCCTCTAGAAATGCATGGTTTGGTCTGTCACTCTTCAGTGTATCAACAGCCTAGGGAAGAAAGTTGGGTTTCAACTACTTTACTAAAATGAGATTTCTGTAAGGTCCTCAGACTCACAAGTCAAGATACTTTCACCTTTAGCACACTATAGGCCACAGTGTGTGCATCAAGTACTTGGTCATTAACCAAAACCCAGTACACAGGTTAGGGCTGGTCAGTACTCCTGCAGCTGGGATATGCCAAGACCACCAAACTCTCCATGAGAGAAGTACCAACAGGCTATGATTATAACACCATCCTCTCCTCACCCATCTCCTTCCTGGGATAGCTTAACTCCCTGCAGGCACCGCAGCAGGACACATGACCACCACACAGACAAACCTGTAAACAAATCACACAACTGTAGCAAAGACCAGCACTGGATCCTACTGCCACGGCAGCAGACGTGCCACTGCCCATCCATTTACTTGCATTGCCACTTGACATCCTGCCGCTGTGAGGCAAGCCAGGCCAGCTCACTTATGTGGTAAAAGTACAACCTGGCAGAGAAATCACATTTTTCAGTTTGCTCAATCTGACTGTAGCAGCCCAAGACTGCAGTTTTACCCAACAAGGCAGCTCAATAGCCATCCTGCCTCTACCAGTGACACAAGGATGTCAGGTGAGCAGTGGCCATGAGAACACTGCCAACAGGCACCAAGCAGCAAAGTATGCACCTAGGACCTGCCAGCTGCAAGCTTGGGTGCAACTTGGCAGGTCTCACCCCAAAACCATTTGCCAGACTTCAGCCACCCAACTCCTCTGTTTCTAAACTACATTAGTTGACTCCTATTGCCAGTTACCAGGATTTCTAGGGACAAGCTCAGTGCCAAATTAGCTTCAATTCCCCTCCCTCCTCTGCTAAGTAATCTGTAGAGTTGATCAGCCCCTTCAGCCAAGAGCAAAGCCCTTGTGCTCTACATTCCTGGCGTCCTACTCCCAATGCCTGTCATGCAGCATGCCACTCAGCACCCAGGAATTTGCAATTATCTCAGTCTAGCAGACAAGTAAAAAAGCTAGACTTAACACTTGTTAACACTTGAGCAGCACAGCAGCCACCTCATGTTGAGCAGAAGGCTCCATGAAGTCACCTGCTCTCACAGCAGCTTTTTCAGAGCATTCACTCCCATTTTTGCTGGATGGCATAAAGCACCTATGTACTTCAGGGCCTTCCTTACAGTAGATCATGCATGCAGTCACTTTTGCATTGAAGTGAAGACCCTTCACACCTAGAAGAAAAGCTTCCTGAAACTAGCAAAAGACTTTGAGCAGAGACTAAACAAGGGGTAACAGCAGCAGGAGAGGTTGGGCTGCTAATGTGCATCCAGAAAGGGTTGTAGTCAAACACTGTGTATAGGCAGACTTGTTTTATATGGACAAACATTGAATGCCAAAAGCTTGCTACTGAAAAGGTTTTAAAATGTGGTTGTAGTACAGCACCAGTAGCTGAGACATAATACACGGCTTCCAAAATGTTCCTGGAAGTTAAATAATAACTGGAACAGGCACTGCATCCACTTAGCAGAGGTCTGATGGCATTATTAATGCCAGAAATCCAGCAGGCGCAGCTGTCAGGTTTTCCCAGCTGATTTGGCTCAGAGTTGGCCCTAAACACCCCAGGCCCTAAAGACCAACCTGGTCATAAAAGTTCTCCACCTAAAGCCCTTACTAGTTTCTTTTTTTCACTTTAGCTCCAGGGCCTGCAATGGACCTGGTTTTGTTCAGCAACACAAAAGAGACTAAACAGTACAAACAAAAAGGAAAGTCTCAAGTTCTTCAGAACTTGCAGGGAAAAACACACCGGGGCAGGTAGTGATCCCAGCAGATGCTGCACCTGCAGGAGAGGTGCCGAGGGCTTCAGCCCTTCAACCCAGCAGAGCACTGCAAGGCTCATTCAGAAAGTCTTTCTTGGAAACGGCATTCAGAATGTTTTTTCAGGATGGGCTCAGTTTATCCAGGACTGTACAGTAGGGCTCCTGTGCTACTCCTTGGCTCCAGCTCAGGTGGCAGAGCATTGATGGAGCTGTACACCCCTTCATCCAGAGGCTGGGATATGGCAAAAGCATTAGCAATCACAGTCATTCCACTCTCTCAAAGCTTCAAGCTTTCTCAGGTTTTGAGGTTTTAAAATTTTATTTGTTTTTT
>VYZQ01072729.1:0-10360 GCA_013400655.1 Mystacornis crossleyi
ATGCTCAGTATATAAATTGAGGGAAAGAAAGTGGAAGTGAAGGACATTTGGAGTGATGGTTTTTGTCTTCCCAAGGCACTGTGAGAGGGGGCCCTGGTCTCCTGGAGGTGCTGAACACCTGCCCAACCATGGGAAGCAGTGAATTAATTCTTTATGTTGCTTTCCTTGTGTGCCCGGGTTTTGCTTCCCCTATTAAACTGTCTTTATCTCAACCAATGAATTTTCCAGCTTTTACCCTTCCAGTTCTCTCCCTGATCCTGCTGGTGGGGGAATGCCTGAGCAGTGGAGAGGGACTGGGGTGAAACCATGACATGGGCCATGGGTTTGCTGAGGGAGGGAAAGGCAGTGGGCTGGAATGAAGAGTTCCCATCATGGCGCACTGAGTGAGGGGACGATGAACAGGCAGGCAGCAGTTGTGGCTGGAGGTTTCCTGCTGAGCTGAGGGCAGTGGCTGCACCCATCCATTCAGGAAACACGGCCGCTCATGGGGCAGGCCTTTAGGCACAGCTTCTGCTAAAGGTTTGCAAACATCTCCCTGGGCAAAGCATCCAGGGCAGTTCTTCCAAAGGCCACAGCATCACCTTTTAGGAACCCAGTTTATAACAAATTGCACACAATGACTCTGCAGTGCATAAGCAACAAGCAACCCAGCGTGCCAATGACCAGCAGCATTAATTACTGGCCATTTCCTCCAGATGCTTCTAACCTTTGGTCCCAGCTGCAAAACCAGCTCACATTGTGCAACAACTGCATTTAGAGGCCCAGAACATCTGTGTCCTTTGGTTGACTGGGTAGAAGTTGGATGACAACTGGTAGCTCCATGGGGGAATTGTAAAGCTTCCCTAATTAACCTACGAGTGGTGTGGAATTCTCTGCTGAAGGAGCTGTGTGTGTGAAAAGCTGCTGACAGTGCTGGAAGTTGGCGTTGGTTTTACACAAGGGGCATCACAAAGGGGACTGGACACCTTCCCAGGTTGCTCCAAGCCTTCAGCCTGGCCTTGGACATTTCCAGGGATGGGGCAGCCACAGAAAACCTGTGCCAGGGCCTCCGCACCCTCACGGGGAAGAATTGACATAATTAATGTAATTAAAATAGTTCCTTCTGGAGTTCCAATGATGAAAAGCATCTCTGTAGCTTTAGCTGATGAATTTCAATACTGAAAACCACAAATAAAACCCAGAAGAAATGGAGCTCAAGCTGGCCAGGAGGAACATTTCCTCTCCTGCTGCCAATTATTGGGCAAGGATTACACTGCACCATGTTAGTAGAATTAAATATCTATTTGAACTTTGCTTCTCATGTACTTTTTAATTTTAATATTATTTATTCTTTGACTTTCAGTAATTCACTGAGATGCATTCATATCAGTAATTAAAACATGTACAGTAAGAAACAGAGCTCACATAAATTATTCCACGGCATTCATTATTTATTTGACCACTTATAGCTGTGCAAAATTTACTGAGAAAATATGTACATTAATTACCATGTGCATTACAATTTCATTAGTGCACTTTTTCAGTGAGTAAAGATACTCAGATTTGGGTATGTGAGCAGCTAGAGACATCTTGCTCATGCCTTTTAAATTATTTAGGTTTAACAAAGAGGTCTGTGGTTGGGATCCAGAAGGAGCTGCTTGTGGGAAGCCTTTCTGCTGGTCTGACACAGGCGATGGCAAAGTTGTTTTATCCAAAGCTGCCAAGATTCCTGAGCCAAACTCAGGGATGGGTGTTTGGCTGTGTTGTACAACCACTGACATTTGGGTAGAGCAAGGAACAAGAGAATATCTGATATTTAAGACCCTCTGGTTTCATTTCCTGTGGTTGAGTCACTCAGGGAGTGCAGTTGCCATGGTGGTCCCTCTGCATTTCTAAGCTGGTGCATCCTAGAGGACGAGGCTCAGGACAAGGTCCTGGAGTAGACTCTCAGAGGGGTTCTGGAGGCACCACTGCCCCATTTTACCAGCCCCACAGACTCCAGCTGAGGCTGCCGTGAAATGACTCCAGTTCCAACAACATCTCTGGAGAAGGTCCTGTGCATCAGCCCTGAGGCACAGCTCAAACAGTGAGGAATTTATTAGTGCCAAGTGGATTGAAAAAAACCAAACCGAGCCAACCAAACAACTCACAGATTCTGTCGTAGTCTGAAAGGGAAGAGAAACATTTTTAATCAGTGCCATGAAATTTACATCAATAACAAATCCAGCAGACCACCAGGAAATTTCCACATGAGTAAACTCCACTCAGTGCAAAAAAGCTTGCATCCACTCCTGGAATTTAATGGTTCAGCTGACATGTGAAAGCTGTTATTTGGAAGTTTAATTATTAAGGTCAAATTAAATTTCAGCTATTGAAGCAATGAGCTCCCTCCCTCTGCAGATTCCAGCTGAGGGATTCCTTGCTGGGGAATGCTGGGGAGGATTTTGGTGTATCCACTGAAAACGTATGTCCCATGGGAGCCTCCCTGCTAGGAGTATGTTCAGAAGGCATTGTATCTTGGATAAAGAGCTGATCAGGAGGTATCACTCACTTTGGGAATCCCAGCTGTGCTGCCTTCTGGTTATGAACTACTCATGGTGAAATTTGGCTACGAACTTCCTCATGGTGAACCGTGGAGTTCCTGGTCAAGGAGCTGCTGCTGGAACAAAAGGAGTGCTCCACTTCATGGCTCTGGAGATTCTTCCTCCCCCAGGAGGAGCTCTGGCTGGGACTCGTAATGGGAAATGGGGGTGTTGCTGTGTGAAGACTTGTCCAGGTTGGTCACCAAAGGCACATGAAGATCAAAGAGAACCAAGACTCCTCCAAAACTCGCTCTGTCTTTCCAGCCAACCCCAACCCCACAAAGTATGTCTGTGAGTTTTTGTAGTTTTTGAATTACCAGCCACAAAGCACTCCTAATTATTCAGGTAATTCTAATTATTTCAGTCCTGGCTGTGCGTGCACTCGGAGGGTGGAGCAGCTGAAGAGACACACAGGTTTTGGGAAGCAGAGTAGGAGAAAACAACCATCTGCATCCTGGAAGGCTGGAGTGAGGTCTCAGAGGAAATCTGCCTGATCTTCTCCTGCCTCTCACAAAGACTGGACAAGAGCCATGACGCTCTGGATCATCCTCCCCTGGCCTGCCTGGGCATGGGAACTCCATGCCTCTGTCCCACAGGGACAGAACCCCCATAGCCTTCCCCAAACACCTGCACTGGAGGGATTTAGGAGCTGACTTCCCAACAAAGGCCGTGGCAGGGCATTTGTTTGTTTTGCCCTTACAGCTCAGCTGCCAGGATGCAAAAAAGGAATTGGTTTGGATGGACACAAAATACATTTCTTGTGTGTGCAGTGAAAGTCTGAACGAATTCCTATTCGACTGAACCATCTGCTCTCCTGGAAGTGCCTCACACTGCGCAGAGCCAAAGGTGGGAACCACCAGAAGGGGATCTTCTCTTCCTCCTTGTTCTCCTCATCATCCTCACAGGTACCTTGGAGGTTGGGACACTTCACCGGGGCAGGGACACCCAGGCTGAGTCAGAAAAGGCCGCTCCCCTTTTCTCTTACATCTGACTGGTGGTGACCTTGCAGAGATGCATCCCAGAGGAGCCTGTTGCTTCCTGGCATGTGGCGGAAGGAAGTGGAAGAATTCCCAAGGAAAAGGGGGAGAAACTGAGTGCATCTCACCTGTGTCCTCAGAGCAAAACTTTAGATGGCATTATTCTGTGTATTCCCAACTTCATGGCCAGAGTTGAGGCTAGTTTTGAAAAATGTGGATTTACTTCTTTTATAGAGGAACATTGATTTTTTCACAGCAGAGGGACTCTTGAGTTTCTGGCTTGAGACAGAGTTTGAAAAATACAGTTCCTTGTCTTTCAAAAACCTTCTGAGGAGCTGCTGCAAGGTTTCAGATGAGGGCCACGATTATGCTCTGGAGGTCATCAGAGGGAAGGAAGCTGCTCAGTCTTTCCCTGTTCTCTTTACTGGAGCTGGCATGAAAATGGATTATTCTAAACCACCTCTCTGTGTGGCTGTCCCATTTGTCAGGTTCCTGCAGTCACATTCCCTGCTTGATGTTTTCATAAACTGCACTCCTTTTCCTTGGGTTCTAGTGATTAATTGTAATGGCAAGTAGAAATATTTCAAAATAAATCTGTTTTCATGGCCCTCCACAAAGCCCACTCTGAGAACCCTCTGCAGATTTAGCAGTTTAGAAGGAAGTGGGGCAGCACAAGATGCACATCAGAGCAGCAGCCCTGTGGTGCCCACATTTTTCGAAACCAGCCTCAACTCTGGCCATGAAGTTGGGAATACACAGAATAATGCCATCTAAAGTTTTGCTCTGAGGACACAGGTGAGACATACTCAGTTTCTTCTCCTGTTTCCTTCAGGATACTTTCACTTCCCTGCACTTATTTTGGTGGGGTCTGTATTTTCCACTAAGTAGTAAATTATTATTATTCGGTCCAGGAAACAAAAGGAAAATAGGCAGGAATCATAGAAATATTCAGGTTGGAAAAGACTTCTGAGATCAGATCCAGCCACGAACCCTTTCCAGGCCCATCAGTAGTGCCATGGACAGGGAGGTGCCAGCAGCAGCCCCAGAGCAGGGCAGTGACAGAATAGGGATGAGGCCAAGCCCAGAACTGCTTGGGGTAATCATCAACAATGACCCCCTCACATTCCTCTATCCTCCACTTCTGGTACCAAGGCTGCTGTTTTCCCTGGAGAAGTACCTTTCCAGCCCTGAAACTCCTCTCTACTGAAGAAGCCCCATCAGCAGTGTCCTTCTTGCACTCTGTGGATGCTGCAGGATGAAGCCTGGGGCCTCTTGGTTTGGGTTTCTGCAGCTCTCACCATCCAAGAGAAGCTCTGCCAGCATCTCCTGCTTCTCCTACGTCCTTGCAGGCCGTGTCTGATGATCTAAGAGCCTTTCCCAACCCAAATGAGCTGCAGTGAGCACAGCAAGAGATGAAAATGAACTCCAGTGATCCCTTTTTCCTGCAGAAAGATGCAGCTGGGCAACTCCTTCTGTTGAGGTGCCCTTCAGCCCAGCACTGGGACACTGCTGCTGAGCTGGGCTTAGCTTTATTTACTCTCTCAAAGTTAGAAATAGGATAAAACTAGGACAAAACAGCAAAGAGGGAGTGACAAAGAGGGAGAGCCTAGATTTGAATTGATAGAAACCCCAGGAACCAGTGTGCAGCCCAGTAAATATGGAAATGACATTACCTGAGCTTGGAAAAAAATTACAAATTGTTAGGCTGAATTCATAGCTGTAGTGGAACTAGAGAGCAAACACCATGGAGACATCGTTATTTCCTTTAATAATTTTCTTTGGCAACAGAATCAGAAGGAAAAAGCTCCAGAGTGACTCTTATTATATTTTCCCTCCCTGTGCCTTTTCTCTCTGATTCCCTCCATTGTTCCCAGCTCTGTCAAGATTGTGACAAACTTAATTACCAGAAAACAGTAGGAATCCCAGATGACATATCCTTGGTTTTTTTCTTTCTTCTGACTTCATGAGAGCTTTCTAGTCCTTAATGTAGAGTGAATAAGGACAGGGAGCAGATGGTGCTGGTGTCCAAAATCAGCAGCATCTGAGCCCTTATCTCCTTGAGATCTTCAGAGTCAAGATAAGATGTGGATAATGAAAGCTCACAGAGCAATGAAATTCGGGCTTGGAGATTCAGAAAATGGGATTGTGCATGGACAGGCACAGATTTGCCATTTGGGGTGGTGTCATCTGCCAACCTGTTCTTGAAAATCTGGACTAATTTCAGGACTGCTCACAGCAGTGACTGCAGAGCCCAGGGCTCTTGCTCTAAGCTCCTGACACCGGGATAAAGCTCATTTGTGGCTCCTGCATCTGTAAATTTGATGGTTGGTTGGCTATAAAAAAAAGAGCTGGGTGAAACGTTGTCATGAACAGGGAGTTTGCCCTAAAACCATGTTTCTGAGGGTGTGAAATAGCCCAGGGTGAGGTTCAGTGAATGGTTTTGAGTGAGAAAAAAGTTTTAAAAGAAAAATACCCTAAAATACTTGGAGCATTCTTAAATGAGGTTTTGCCCTTTGATCTTTTCAAAGTGAATTTTGTTTTCTTGCTCTCTTGGAGACAGTTTTGGCTGCAGCGGTCTGGAGTGGAGGGGCTTTTCCAAGTTCTCACCAGTTGTCCATGGTCAGGGAAGCTTGTGGCCAGCCAGGTTTTGGGAACCTGTGCTCCCATGGCTGCAGAAGCAGGGAGCCCTTGCCCTTGCCTCCACCCTGCTATTACACCTAGGCAATCCACTGCTTTGCAGGAAATGTCAAGATTTTCCACACAGGCACCTCTTTCCCCTGTGCTCCCTCTCTTGAGAGATGGACAGCGGTCATTTGCCACTGTACCAGAGCAGGGGCTTTGCAAACACACCAAACACTGGAGGTTTGGTAGAAAAAAGCAGCAAATCTCTCATCAAACCTTCTCTGAACAACTGCACTCCCTCCTGCATTAATTTCCTCAGGCTGGGTATCTCCATGTCTCCTGACTTACAGAGCAGCTCCTACTTGGAAACTTCTGGGCCAGCTTCTTTACCCTCCAAGGAAATCAATTTTCTGCCAGGGTTTGTTTTTCTGGGCCCTGCTGGAGCTCAGAGCATGGCTGGGGCCCCGTGCCAGCTGCACTTCAGTGAATCATTGCTCTGAGCATGATGCAGCAAGGAGAACATGGGCAGTTCTGGCTCTGGGCTGTTCATCAGCCTGTCAGCAGAACCCAAACTATTAAAATAATTTAAACTGAAATCCTGGACTCCTGGATGATGAAAAGGCTCACATGGGGGCGAGGACTTAGCAGGACTCTGGGTGTGTCTCACTGCCCATCGCTTTGGGCACTGGAACCTCTGGTAAAACCCAAATTTTTGGATGTTTGGCACAGCTGGGGCATGTGCTACCTCCAGGCTTCATAAAGGAAACCCCATTTTGTTATTTGTAATTAAACAAAGGCAGCAGATGTGCAAAAGAACCCAAATCTAAAATTCTCTCCTAAGAATCATTCTCTCCTACATCATCTTACAATTTTATAAAATCCATTTTTCCCCCTTTTATTCTTTTTCCTCCATCCAAAGAGAATGGGGAGGTTGCAGGAGAAGGTGGTGGAGACTTCCCCTCCCTTGGGCTTGTTGAGTGCACTGTTTATTCTTGCTTTTAGATGAGTCCTCAGGGAGGGCCAGGCCAGCTTGCCAAGGCGCCTGGGCTGAGAGAAGACACGGTTTGCAAGTGGCATCTTCCAGCAGAATCCCCAAGTGTGACACATTCCTGTCACTTCCTCCTTTGTTCCATCCCCAACAGCTGAGTTACGACTTTCTTCAAACAGGTTCTTCCATGAGAAAGCAAGGAATGGATGGAGGCTGTGCCTGATCAGCAGCAGGGGCTGCCTGGTGGCAGCAATTCTTGGAAACATGGAGGGAAGGGCTCAGGATGTTCCTGTTTCTCAGGGAACAATTTCTCTGTGGCTGGCTTGGTTTTCTTACCCAGAAAACAGCCCCTTTAAAAGGTTGTATTGCTGCTCGGTTTTTCCTTTGGGACCCCTGGGATTTTCCCTTTAACATGGAGGAGAGGATGGTTTAAAATGAGCAGCTCTCGAACCAAGGGGGCTCTGGGGAGATGCTGCGGAGGGATGGGGAAGTTCAGCGTTCTGGAAAAACAAGAAAAGTATTCCATGCCTTTTCTGGCTGGAATTACTGCGAGGTGGGCAGCTCTTTTTGCTTTGTTGCTCCAGAGTGAGCACAGGTAATCCCTGTCCTTCCAGGGCATTCCCAGGCTGTCACCTCCACTGTCAGCTCTCCTTGCACCTCTCACACTGAGGGGAGGTGATGCTGTCCCCATCCTGACACCTTGGCATGGCTGGGACATGTCCAAGCTCCCTGCCACGCTCTGGCACTCCTGACTGGATTTATTAGCAATAGCTCGTGGTTTCCTGACATTTCTCCTGCTTGCTGCCCACCCTGCCCTGCCTGGAGGGTTTTCGCACCACCATATCTTGTGTGTGTGAGCACAGCATGGCCCAGGTTCTCAGTTCTATGTCAGTGCTGCAAATACAGATTTCCTGGATTAAAAAATGAAGGAGAAATGGTTTAGGAGAGCCCCTCCATGACCCTGGGCTGCTCTCCCCACCCCAGCCCAGCTGTGCTGCATGGGGACATGAAGGAAAGATCCAGCCAAAACAAAGAGGGTGGTGAGGAATGGAAGGAACAAGCAGAGCACGAGGAATGGAACCAGCAGCAGCTGAGCACGAGTCAGCCCAGCCTTCCTCAGCATCTGGATCCTGAGTTTTTCTAAACTGCTCATTAATTTTTCACAACACTCTTCAGCGACTCTATTATTGGAGTTGGAATTTCAGCCTGCTGTGTGACAAATCCCTCTTCCTAAATTCTTCTGGGAATAGAGTGAAGAGATCCATCTCTACCCAGACCTAAATACACCATATATCAGAATCTGCTGGAAGTCACTCCCATCCCCCTCCTTTTGAACAATGCTCCAGGCACAGGGTGGGATTGCTGGGGTGTCTGTGCAGGGCCAGGAGTTGGACTGGATGTTTTTTGTGGGTTCCTTCAGTTCAGGATTCTATGATTCCTGAAAGAGAGATCCACGTTATAAAGCAATTTATTTATGTTCCCAATCTGGCTTGATTGGATCTACATCTTGATGATGTTCCCTGGACATCATTCATATTTTTCAGACAATTTTCTTCCCATTACAAGGAACCTGTAGGATTTATGAGGAGCTGGAGTGTGTGGCTTGTTCTATCTCTCATTAGACTGTCAAACCAGTAGAAAATCTGTCATCTTTCTTCTGCTTTTCTTCCATATCAACAGTACTTAAAGAAAGAACATCAATTGGAAATTAAAGAAATTTAGTTACAAAATTCATAGGGAAGCACCAACAGGAAAAATAAAAAAAGCAGAGAACAAAGAAGGCAGAAATAAAATAGTCTGACAAACATGAGAATCAATATTAAAAGGGAAGAAAAGAAGTACAAAAGCCTCAAAAAGCCCCATAGAAACTGTAAAAAAGCAATGCCTGGCTTTAGAAATGAGAAATGCAAGGAATGTAACAAATTATTTCAGATCCAATCCTATCAGAGAGAAATCTGATTTCAAAAAAGCAGCAGCTATGGAGACAGTTTGATAAAAGGCTGTACAATAAAAGATTTGAAAATTGCATCCTCCAGCTACTTTAGAGAATGGCAAAAGAAAGGGATACATATTAAAATACGCTAATGCTGCAACATCTAATACAAAATGTTCTGTTAGTGGGAAAAAAAAAGGCATCTTGACAGGTGTATTGAGATTTACCACCAATCTCAGTGACCCCATCAGAAAAAAAAGGCACTGAAAGGATAGTTTTAAAATAGCTCCAACAACTGACTGGGAAGAGCATGGAAGCAAACAGCTCACAATTATTTCCATGGCTGGAAAAAGATCAAACCTTATTTCAGTGCTTTTTTTGTGGGAGGCAAAGTAGGGCAGTCCTATCCCACTGCTCGGGATAATAATGTAAACAAAGGCTCCTTGAGAGCACTGCTGAAATTAAACACCAGCGCCTCGTGGGCTGTGGGCAGAGCCCCAGCACAGCTCCCTGGAACAGAGGGATTTCTGGAAAAGTCTGCAACCCCATGGAACAGGGAGAGGATCTCCTGGCCACGGCTCACTGCTGCCATCACCAGAGCTCTGAGCCTCCAGGCACTCAGAAAGGAGATTTACAGCAGCAAGGAAAATGCACCCTCTCCTCCCAGAGCATCCTGCACGAAGCCATGGCTTGGAAAGGGGCTGCTGGAAAATCCCTGTTTGGAGCTGAAGGCATCACTCTAAAGTCAGCTGTAACATCTTTAACTTCTGCCTTTAAAAATCCAAACCACTAAAAAAAGCAATGAAAAAGCTCGTGGGACATGGGAAAGCAATCTGTGAGTGTTACAGGCAAGTTACCTTTGATTGCGTAGGGGTTATCCCATAATATTCCTACATTTCTAAGCGATCTCGATTGCCTGGCATCGTTAAGATTGATGTTTATTTGCAGAACCAAGCATTAAAACTGTTCTAGCCCTCAGGCCGCCAGGTCTGAAATTCAAATGCAAAATAGCTGGGCTGGTGCACAGGTTGCTGCTTCCACACCAGTGATATTCCCAAAACCTTCCTGCTGCTTCCACACCAGTGATATTCCCAAAATGCTCCTGGAATTCAGCAAGTGACATCTGGCACCCGAATTCCAGCTGGAGGGCAGAGGGGATGGCTGTGGTCCATCCTGACCCTGATGCCATCAAACTGCAAATTGAACCATGGAGAAATTAATCTCCCAACTGCCCTTGAATGGTGGCAGCACATTCCAAGTGTTGTAGTGTATTAAGCAG
>VYZQ01072743.1:0-28872 GCA_013400655.1 Mystacornis crossleyi
TAGATATAGATATAGATATATGGAATGTACATATTTTAATATATAGGTCTGAATATGACCTCCCAAAACCCAGGAAAATTCCTCCCTACTTTTAAGTGATCAATATAAAATTCTTTTTTCACTCTTTAAGGAAGTGTTGCAAATTTACTTGTAGGTCTCTCAAACATACACAAGTACACATCTATCTACAAACACCCACTAATACAATTTAGAGATAGAGACAGAGACAGAGATAGAGATACAGATAAAAATAGAAGCTGCCTGTCTGATACTGTAGAGAACATGAGGAAGACCCAAGATAAAACTCCTGCTGTGGATTTATTAAGAAAGGATTTTAAACTGTCATCTTTAGCCAACACCAGACTAAGTTATTGGTGTGTTTCTGTGATTTCACCGGATCTTGGAATGGTTTGGGTTGGAAGGGACCTTAGAGATCATCTAGTGTCAACCCCACTGCTGTGGGCAGCAAAATCTTCCACTGGGCCAGGTTGCTCAAAGCCTCATCCAGCCTGGCTTTGAACACTGCCAGGGATGGGGCATTCACAGCTTGTCTGGGTAAGCTGTGCCAGTGCCTCACCACCCTCCATGACAACAATGCTGAAAACCAATGCATATGCAAAAGTACCTTTCTGGTGGAAGTTTAATTTAAAATAACATTTCCCTAATTAGCTCTGGTCTGGGTTTAAGCCAATAAAAAGCCACTGTTCCACCAAAATAAACTTGCCAATTGTTCAAGAGAGCAGCCTGATCTATGTACAGGTATCTATATGAAAGTGAACTGGTTTCCAGCAGCTGGAACTTCAGGATAGTTGCATTCAAACTAGAAGCAATGGACTCTTTAAGCAATCAAGTTGCTTAATTACTAGAAGTGAGCAAGACTTGCAGCAAACTTCCATCATAGGAAATCTTAAGACTAACATTTTTGCAAAAGTTTCACTCTAATTGCATTGGAACTCCTGGGTTTCAACAGGCCTTAGCTTTATTCAGTCCTATGGCTTTTCCCATGAAGAAGTGCAAACAATAGCCTGTCATTTACTGCCATTAAGCTATAAAAATACATTATCTTTTACCCTACAGTATTCATTTGCTTTAAAGGCGCAGAATCTTACGGGAAAACTGTTGTCTGTTCTGAGAAACATTTCTGTGGATGTGTTATTTCTGAGATTATCTTTATGACCAAACGCATCTTGACAGACATGAGACTCCAGTATGCAAGTTAGTTACCAAAATTAAAAAAATAATGTAGATTAATACCCAGTGCCTTCATATGTATAGCACTTCCTTTATTTTTTGAGTTGTCTGCTACTGTTAGGTATCATGCCCTCTTAATCTCTAATTAGAATAGCAGAAAGAGTGGCTTACCCAATATGATAATGTCAAATCTATGCGTTTAAAAAGTGGAATAAGCCTATGTACTAAAGCCATAAAACTATGCTGCATTACAAAAGATATGTTACAACAACCTGGTACAACAGCCAGGAGTATGTTGTATCATCAGAAGAGAAATTTTTAATAACTAATTCTAGCGGGCCAATGTCTTGGTGAGGAAAGTAGCCTTTGGTAACTCAGTTCTGAAAAGAGCAGACAGAAATCTACTGAAAGAAAGAAACTGAAGGCAACATTCGATTACCTTTTCATATGAGGCTTTAATAGCCTTCTTGAAGGAGGAAGATGATGTAACTCGGACCCGTGTCTTTTTTGAGAATAAAAATGGGATACCAGAAGAATGTTTACCACTATGAGTGGATGATCTACTGTCAGAAGCACTATCACTCAGGGGAGTTAAATCTGTGTAGAAATCTGATGTTACATCATCCTCTTCATCTGTTACCTGGCGATTCAAAGCAAAATGCATTTGCACAAATAATAATCTGAAACAAAAAACTATTAAGCAAAAAATTCTTGATTTCTTGATTTTTTTAAATGGAAAAAACATGCCTGATTATTTGAGATGGGAAAGTAAGCTACAAAACTGTTCTTAACACAAATGATGAGACTGAGAAGAGCTAATAGGCAAGATGAATACAAGATAAGAAGCAGACTTACTAATAGTCATTTATATAACAGCACCAAAAAAGAATATAACACTTTCCTCTAAAGTTTCTCACCCCTGTGCCCTAAAACTTATGAATCATTTTCAACAAGTTTCAACATGCTTTTAAAAGAATTCCAGACATACATACTATGTCCATATTATGACTACTTCCCATCCATGGCTTCTATATTGTACAAGACAGAGTTTAATGTTTCCTGACCTTTTTTCTTAATTCCTAGCTAGAAGAATGAACACATTGCCAGAGGAGAGTCTTAGAGTATACTTGGACACTTAGCACCTACACTGCATGACAGATTAAAGGCAGAAGAGGAACTGTGAGCAAACCTGCTAATTGAGTTGCTAAACCTCACTGGTGGTGTTACGCAAAGCACCAAGACAACCTCAGCATCAGATCAGAAATTACTTATTTCCCAAAATTTGGGAAAATCCCTGTGGGATTTTGTAAAATGACTAGACTTCTAGACTTGTTTGATTAGGGATGCTAAGGATTTTGAGAGATGAGGTGGTCCATTCCCCCACTCCACTTCCATTTTACAAGTCATAAGCCTTTGCAGGAAAATACACTGGAGTTCCAAGAAAGCCTGATGCAGTGAGCCTTCTATAGAAGAAGCTGCTCTAAATGTTAAAAGATAAAGACACCCTCGAAGGTGAGTTTCACAAAGCCATAGTTCTGCAAACAGTCATCAGTAACTTAAGGAACCTTACAGGAGACTTGGGAAAACCAAGGATTGATTTTCCCCTCTGAATATTTCTGCACACAGTAATTTTTCACCATTGTCGACAAATCCTACTTGTCACGGCCAGTTCAACTGCAGTTTCTGTGGAACGTAGTAGGGTGTCCTTTTTTCAGTTGCTTCTGTTAAAGTAATTCTAAAACCTCACAACAACCATAGCAAAAATCAGCAGTTCAGTTTTCATCCATTAGTTGAGCTTTCTTCACATCCTGCATTCTTTCCTCCTAATGCAGCATCTACTGGCTTCAAACAGGGCCTGCCCATATGTACACAGATGTTGTGCCCCAACCATGGTATTCTAAGCATTTTCTAAATGCTAGTGTCTAACAAAAGTGTATTAGTGGTTCCTAGATTTTTTATAAGATACACTCCATGTTCGTTTTGGCCATTCCTTGGCCTGTCCTGTAAGCCTCCTCTCCAGGCTGTGTATATTTTGTACTCCTGCTTCCCAGGCTCAGTGCCTGCCTCCTTTCCTTGCTGCACTGTGGAGGGGCTGGGCAGGGAACAGGAAGGACTGAGGTGCTGAAATGGCTCAGGGAGGAATTGTGTTCTGAGGCTGCAGGTGACAGGAAGGGAGCTGGAGTCAGTAACTGCAGCCATTTGTACTTTAAGTGTACAGAAGTGATGCAGGAATAAGATTTGGAGTTGAACAAGCCTCTGCCTAGGTGATGTCTGCCTAGGAGAAGGCCCTTGGTACCAAGTCAGAACAACTTAAGGCCACAGCCACAAGGAAGCAGGAGAAGTTCAAATCAATCATATTGACTCTGATATATGATGCACTGAGTTAACACAGATCTTGAAGGCATGAGTGGAGCCAGAAAACTTATCCCCTTTCCACACATCAACTGAAGCATGTTCAAACCTCACCAGGTTGACAAATATTGTTCTAAAAAATACGGTACTGCCTAACACTTGAGCACTTAACTTGGATTTTAATTACAGCAAGGGTTCTACAGCTGGGAGCTGCTACTTGAGAGTACCTGAAAGTTGACAGCCTCCAGATTTGCAGGGACACGATACAATTTCCTTGTCTCGTTGCGCTTCACTGTTGTACATTGTCCTCCATTGAATGAGTTGCCAAGAACTTCCCCTCGGCTCTCTCCTGCCAGAATGTGAAATCTAACAAAAAATTATTTCCAGAGATTAAACAACTCCAGAAAGATATATGGACTTGAAACATTTAATGATATATAGCTGCATTGAGGTACTGTAGATTTCTCATTCACACTGAATTCACCTGAAAAATGCAGTAGCATCAATCCAGTTTCCTACTTTCCAGCAGTGCCTAATCTTACTGATAACCCCAATGTCAGCATGAGGCAGTCAGTCTCAAGCAGAGAACCTAAAAATTGTTCTAGGAAAATGAACTAGTGGTTCTCCATTTCCACCGTAAGTGATGTTACTGGATGTTACACTGAGATCAAAATTCAATTAAAGAATGCAAGCCTGCTTGGGACAGGCATCCCATGTTTAGGCTTTATATTGCTTTAATTAATAGCCTGGAAGTAGCTGGTATCCTGCGAAATGTAACACAGACAAATGACGTCTGTAGAGGGAATTCCTCAAAATTTCTGAAGCACTTGGCACAATGCACAGGCAACTAATTCCATGAGCTGGAAGTTGCCCATACCTGATGCTCTGGTTGCTGTGAGACAGGAAAAATCACTCAGGGACAGTGTTCCTCAACACCTCTTCATCTGGTCTACCAGCAGTGCAGAGCAGGACAGGAAGATGCAGTAGGCAAGTCCTAGCCAGATGGGTTTATTGTATTTTTATAATTTCTTGACAGTTTTAATTTGAGAGACGATATGTCTTAATGAATGCTCTCACATGCTAACTGAGAATTATTTTGTTTATGTAAATTAGTGATGTAACAACTAAAGCTTAGGAAAAAATTAGCAAAGTTGGCTTACCCACTGCCTATTAATTGCACACCTGGGATGCTCTCATACTTTCGGTTACACACAGTCTTTTTCCTTCCACAGTTTCTTTCATCAGAGTTGTCCCCACAGTCATTTTCTCCATTACATTCCAATGTTTTTGAAATACAGCGACCTGTGCCAGAGAAACAGTGGCAGCAGAGGTTCATCATGTCTGAATGTAGAAAAGGGCACTCTTGTCTTTTTTCTTTGTAAAGGTATGAGCTTGCCATAGATGTTAACCCTGAGTTAGTGTAAGGCTGGGATTATCCCAATTAAGAAGTGACTGTTTTAATTCTGTGTTTTGCCTCATTTCAAAGTTGCAAAGGCTTAATTTTAAGTTTGGCATAAGGATATGTGGATAAAATAATTTAGTCTAATCAGGTATATTTAAATTGAAGCAAACAAGAAATAGGCCCAAGCCTAATAAAAAGAGTGAGAGTTTATGTTCAGAAAAGCTGCCTGGGTATGTTTGTACATGACAAATTTGTGCAAAGGAATATTATTGGAACAGTGCTACTGTCCAGCTATCATGATCATAGTGACATCCCAGGTTAGAGATTGCATTTTAATTACTTATAGAAGAAACTGGAAACATAAGCTGCTAGTAATACATATCAAATCCTCACATGGCCCTTCCTCCCTGGTCCATTTTCCCTGGAATTTCTGCATGGAATGTATGGATTTCTTTTGCCTCAACATCTAATCTTTTAACTAACTGGTAGTACTGCAGTTACACAATGAGGATCATCATTACCACTCTCACACTGAAATTTATTCTTGCAGTCAACTTCCACTATGTTGCAGAGCTTAGCTGGGAAGCATGGTCGGGACTCCACCAGCGGCTCGGTGCAGGCCTGACCCCCAAACTGGGATGGTCGCAGGAGTGGCCGGGTACGGAACTGAAAGGCAGAAGAAATAAACCCTGGGTTGTTTTTGTGATCTGTGTTTGTAGATAAGTGCCACCCCAGGCAGAGCCACACACCTCAGTGCTGCTGAAGCTTTATAGAAACCCGAGCCCTGAAGGAAATAATCAGTCATTCTTGTCCTTGCATTCCACCATGCCATCATCCCATGTGAGGCAGGCAGGGAACTGATATCCAAGATTAGCCCTGATGGAGCATACATGATTAAACTGCACACGGCCTGGTCTACATCACTGAAGGAATCAGAAATTCAGTCCCTGTGTCTTCAGTTTAAACATTCAGTAGGAAATGGTGTGAGAACAGGCTTACAGAAATTTTTCCTGTTGCCATCTCTCTTGAAATAGAAATACCCTGACAGCGACAACCTAGCTGGCTTGACTCCCATGGGCAGGACCTTTTGTCTGAGGACAACTGAGTGACTTGAGAAGACAAAAATGCTTTTTCTGAAAGTTTCTGGGAGCTCAATGAGTTTTCTTTCCCTGAGACCGCACCTTCCAAGCAGAACAGTAAAGTTGAAGGGTTGTAGATAAAGCACTTCAGATATGTTTTCCACTCCCCTTCCCAGGACTTCTGGTGAGACCTGTCTGCATGTGACCGAACAGTTTCTCCTCTAAGAATTTTTCCCACTGGAAAAGTGTGGTTCCTGCAGGTTTCCCTCCCAGTAGACAGACCCTGGAGACAAACAATGCAGGAAGATTCTAGTAAAAATCAGTAACCAAGTGACTCTGAAGGGAGCAATTGCAGAGAGCAATACCAGAAAGTTTTCAAGCTCAAGAGAACCATTTCTTACACTCCATTTCTGTTCCATTACACTTGCTATATTATTTGTGAGTTTATCCACTTCTTTATCCCTCTCCCTCTGTGGGAACTTGCTTACAGTAGTCTTCACTCTTACACTGTGAGCCAGGTCCTCCATTCTGTGGGTTGTTCCTATTTATAAAAGTCACAACCAATGATCTTTATAGTTTGGAGGGGAAAACAGACCACAGTCCACAAAAGCACTTTTTGCTTGAAGAAGCCTATATGTTGCATCAGTATTTAACATTAGTAAAAATGAACACTTTTATATATGGATGTAAGGCAAGAAGCTCAGACATATAAGAGGGTATTGAAATCAGTCCAATTGAGAGGAACACCCCCTTTCTGCTCTTGAAGTTTCTGCCTCCCAGTCTCTCACTGATTCTCCTTGCTCTGCTCCCACACTGTCCATCCTAGCTGCAACCCCACAGGCTGGTTCACTTCCACATCTAGAACAGCTTTTTCATGTCTTTCTCCTTCTGTTTGGGCATCAGAAAGTTATATGCATATGTAAAGCTATACTTATGATATCTGACAGGTTTTTCAGGCATGGATTTCTGAAGCCAAGGGGTACACGCAGAGGGACGTAGACTGTGTCTGCACAGAACCTCGGAGCTGCTCTCGTGGTCAGCTTCGACGCTCAGGCCCACCAGCCATACAGTTACCCCAATCAATCTGCAGTCCACTCCCCTTTATCCTCTACAGCCTTACATTTGACAGGGCTTGGTTTGTTTTGGTCAAATTCACTTGAACCTGATTTTTCATATCTTCCCTCTCTACTGTCTCACCTCTAAGTCTACCACTGTCGACAAAGAAAAGCCTAAGAGGAGAAAACACCACCTTGGGGTTTGTCCCACAGATATTAGCACATCTACCTGGGGTGGGGGGGGAGCGGGTTTGTGCATTCCGTGAAGTTCAGGGAATGGTGCTCTGTATTTCTTAATACAGCAATCTCAAACTGATCCTGACTATCAGTGTAAGATACAGCCTGAGAATTTCTAGCCAGCAGCACTGAGGATTTGTTGACTCTTTTCAAGAGATGATTTGACCTAATTTTTCTTGTCTTTAGAACATACAAAATGCTATGGATAAGCTATGGATGGCAGTGGAAACTTTGAAGCAAGTTTATCACAAACATCACAAGCAATATCATAAATGGATTTACTCTACTAAATCAGCCCTTTCTGGTTTGCTTATTTTAACTTGTTCTCTCCAGCTCCTTCTGTATAATTCATAACCAATTTCCCTTGTTAACTTAACTGTCATTTTCCAGATCAATTGCCGTAAAGTTGAAAGAAGGAGATCTCTTTAGTGTAATTTCTTGCGTTTAACCCATATAATATGTTTTCTACCTACTTGTTTTTTAACGCATGGGTCACATTCTGACCAAGGGCCAAAGTCTCCAAGGTGACAGTTGATAGGACACGTTTGATGGTTACATGCACGAGATTCTTGCTTTGTGCACAGCTGGTCACAGAAGTTTTGGCTATAATATTCATCCATTCTTATTTGCCTGAAAAAATGTAAAAAAAATTATGCTAGGAAAGAATAGACAGATGGTAGGTGTTCTCTACCTGTGGGTGAAGGCTGACAAAATGATTTGAAACCAACTAAGAAACCCTAAGAGATAATACGCAGTTGCAGAACGTTGATTACAAGAAAAATCCAAATATGCCTTAAGTTTAAAGAGCAATTTTTTTTGATTCATGTCACTTCAGACATCCCAGAGGATAGCTACAGAGAGAGTCAGGAGGAAAAGAGGGTATTTCTCACAAGTTTAGATTATACCACAGAGCGGCATCAAATTTCATGCTGCTAAATCTTTATTTGACTTCAACTGTTGCTATAAAACTAATGGGAGGAAATTCGGAGCTCATCCCTCCCTTGGCATTGTGCCCAGTGCAGGGCTGCCAGGGCAGGGCACTGAACACCAGCCTCATGTGTCCACAGGGGCTGAATGTTCAGTGCATGCTGCCAGCGAGGCCACTGCAGGACCTGGCTGTCCTCCCATCACAACATCTATCAGCAGATATTGGTTTGTTTGGAGGCACTGGATCATAGGATTAGAATGGTCTGAGTTGGAAGGGATCTCAAAGATCATTTAATTTCAGCCCTTCCCTTCCCTCCCTGCCTCACAGACAGTAATGTTGTATATACAAAATTTTGTAATTTTAAAGTCTTGCAATTAAAAGATGATCTATTTATCTGATAAGCACTTGAGCATGATAATTTTTCTCAATATATAATATAGAAGGTGGAGCTTCGGACAATGGCTCTCCTCTCCAGAAGTGTTATTTTCACAGTGGAGAAATACGGAAGTAGTGAGATGGCTTGGCCCTACCTGTGCCTGGTCTGTGTGCCAAAATTGCAGGTCTGTGAGCAGGCAGACCACGACCCCCACGGGTAATGCTCACAGTAGCACCCCTGGCTGCTCCCAATCACCAGGCTCAGCAGGACCAGGTGTGCTGGCACAGCCACGCCCATGGCGAAGGTGTCCATCTACATCACAGAGATGAGGAACAAAAGCTCAAGAAACTACCACTTAGTTATGCCAGAGTTCTTACAGAGTTGTCTCTTCTAATATGCAGAGTCCATGAATCTGCTTCAAAATGCAAAGGTGCTAAGCAGGGTACCTAGAAAGGGGCAATCATGCATGACAGACATAGCAGCAATTCACTCAATACTTTAAGGACCAGAAGTTATAGTGGGTTTTTTGGCCTCTTATTTATCAAGAGCACTAACCACAACTGTGCATTATTTCTGTTTCAGAAGTTGCTTATAAATTATTTTGAACGTGACAAATAAAGATCTGCTATTGTTCTTCATTGCTTAGAGGCATTTTCAATAGTATTTTCTAGAAATAAGAACAATAATGTGAGAGTTCTTCCTATACAGTATGTAAAACAACAAACAAGACCTGAAGACTAAGCAACTCCATCTACTAGCCTGTAACCAATTCATTTTCACGTGCCTATGAACCGCCTTTGCATAAGCATTTTACTGCAGTGAATTCCCTTTCTCAAAGTTTTGATTAGCCTGTTGAAACTGCAAACTATCACTATTCAAAGCTACTCTGAATTTCCCACCAGCAGTAGAAACAGAACATCTAGCCTATTTCTCACTCCAGTGGTCAATCAAACTTTATTTGCCGAAACAGAAGGTTACTGGCAGTCTTTAGAAGTAATAATACTTGGCAAACTAAGAAAAAAACATTTTCCAGACAAAATATGAATTAATCGAAAAGTGCAAGCCTTATCATGAGGTTAAATTGACACTAAATTCGCCAGGCTGTTACAGTAGAGCTTTATATATTTGGTTTACCTCAGGAAAAAAAAAAAACAAACCCAAACCCAGTAGGAAATTTAAAACCCAAGGTATTTCTCTCAAAACAATACCCCAAAATACTTAATTTCAAAAAGTTTGAAATAAATTGTGCAATTCTTTTCTCATTTAGGTTTTTAGCCACATGTGCTATTATGATTTGTATACTTCGCTGAAAAAAAAGAAATTGCATCAAATCAAAACATTGCTTCCTCCGTTAGCAAAGAAAAGTGGTAATCTTCACACTGCCGTGCAATGAGAACTCGCAGCACTTTTTACATGGAAAGCTCATCAATGAACAGGTCTTTCAGAGAGATTTAAGTATAATCAAATACAAAATATGATAAGACAGAAGAAGTAGCAGTCTTGCCAGTGGACCAAGAAGCAACATCGTTTTTTTTAATTACATTGTTTTCCTTACCTGAGTTCCTGGCTTCTTGCACCAACAATGTCAGCTAAGAAAACAGATGAAGCCCTACAGAACAATTACTTGCTTCATTCCTTCACTGTGCTGTACACAGAACAACACTCTTTATTCTCATCAGTAAGCAAAACACCAACCAATCAGTGCATCAGAAGCCATACAAATATTAGCACATGAGAGAGTAATTCAGAATTTTAAAGAAATAGAACAAAACAAACCCCACAGAACATTTCTCCATAGATCTTGTAACCTGTGTGCACTGAAGCTAGCCAAAAGAATAATCTTCCTTTGTAACTTACTGTAAGACTGTTACCTGAAAAGTCAGTCTACGTTGCAGACTGGTGCGACCCTGGTGTGGTTTGCTGCAGTATTTAAAATGAAAGGCCAGAGGCTTTGTTTGATTTGGTTATCTTTTAATGAACGCATATTGATCTGGTGGCAGGAGTGCTCAGAACAAAACGGCCTCTGCACCTGCACCCCCAGGGAGATGTGTTCTACAGAAGTGTGAGAACCACCTCTTCGTGCAAGTGCAGCTGCCCAGGATGAGCCAAGAGGATGAGCCAAAGTACATTTGCATTAGGCCATAGTGGCTCAGTGCACTGCAGGTCTCCTTGTGCTACCCAAGAGAGCTGCACAGACTCTCTGCTCTCAGTCTGATAGCAAGAGAGTGAGAATTTGGAAGAAGGCTCATGGTTGTAACTCATTACTGCTTTCACAAGGAAACAGGGGACACAGTCCAGGCTAAGGCAAAATATCTGTCTGCTGCTGCACCACAAAAGGGGAGCTCCCAGAGAAAACAAAAGTACAAATACATTTGAGGTTATTTACAGCTCTTTGCCTTTTGCCCTTGGTGGCAAGATCTGTGCACTGACCCTGGGGAAGTGCTGCCAGCAAACAAGGACTGCTGAGAGCCTCTGTCCTGCAGCATGGGCACCACCTCATGACTGAGGTGCCAAGGCAGGGATTAAAATGGAAAATGCGAGAATACACTCTTATGGAACAGAAACAGTAATGGCAAGCACAAAACAGGGAAGTAGTGTGCTTAAAAAAAATAATCACAGTATGAAATAGAACCCCTGACCTCCCAAATATCCAGCATGCATTCCATCCAGAGGGCAATGCTGCATCAAATCCCCTTGACTCCCCTGGACTGGCAGAAACATGTCAGGATGTCAGAGTCCTCAAAACATACTTCCCAGTTTTTTGGGATCCAAAGTCATCTATATTCTTGGAAAAAAAAAAAAACAAACAAAACCCCCCCAAACTCAGCGCTTCCTACATAGCTTCATTTTCCAGTTGCCTTTGCAGATTTTTTTTAATTCTGAGCTTGGCCAAGAAGTGTTGTTACACAACTTGAGCACACAATTTGCAAAATTATGTTCTGCCAGATCCTTATTACATTGTGTAAACTTGTCATAGGAAATCAAAATAATAATCACTGGCTCTATCATTGCTGCTGGGTGGGATTTTTAAAGTTATTTGAAAAATACCGTGTTCTACCCTCCAGAGAGCATCTGCTAAACCTCAACACTCACAGCTCACTGAGGGCAGCCCCTCCAGCCCCAGTAAGACCCCAAAGAGGAGATGCCTGGTTTCTCCCAGCCTTGCGGAAACAAACCACAGCTGTGAGCTGCAAGTCAGTGTTCACAGTATGTAATGCAACAGGATATTCGCAAAGCAGTCTCACTCTCTCTGCCCTGGATGGATGTTAGCACTTGCATAAGTGCATATTTCCCTTATACCATGGGATGTTCAAGGGCATCTTAAACATTGGGCAATACCTTAGTGTTCATGTTTGCCTTCTGTCCTGACAGTCAGCATGAGATACAAGGACTTAGAAAGTCAGTCAGCAATATGGCAAATGATGGCTTGTGCAAACCAGGTTACCTTCTACACATGGAAAAGCATCAACATGGAAAGATATTCCCATATAATGCTGTGTCTTACTGAGTCTGTGGTCTCAAGTTTTGGTGTGGTATTCCCTAAAGACCAAACCACTAACACTGGAATGAAACTGGGAACAGCCCAAAGAGGTCAGTGTGTAGATGCCATTTTACTGCCCCCAGACTTTGGAAATGTTTATGTACATATTCATGGCCTCAGTTTCATTATTTCTGCAAGAAATGTTTATCCAGCAAAACAAACATAACATCTCTTCATCTCTGCTGTAATGTCTGTATAAAAGAACATTTTTCAAAGAATGTGGAAATGTTACCTCAAAGAACCTCAGTGAGTATTCTGTCTGACATTGTAGCATTTCTAGTTGGGTTTCACAAGGTCATGTCTCATCTATTTCACCCTGTATCTAATTCCTCATACTCATAAAAAGTATGTTATTCTCCCAAGTCAACCTCTAACTCCCCTTTTGAAGCAGCCCATGTTCTCTCCGCAAACCTCTGCTTAAGGGAGAAAGTCTAGAACTGCAAAGGCGAAAGAACCGAAGGAAGGGGGCAAACACCACAACATTTTCTGAGAGGTGAGCAAAACAGAAATCAAACAGCTCTTCAGTTAAAGTGGCATTCCATGGTGTTTTCCATATTCCCTATGCACAGACATGGGAAAGGCTGTTCATCCTGCCCCATAAAATTTGTATCTGTGGACTATTACCACCAACCTTCAGTTCTTCAGATAATGAATAGCAAGAGTTTACTGCACTGCATCCTTCATCTCACACTGATCTTACAGACATATCTTCAGCTGTCTGAGTTCTGACAAAATCTGGAGTTTTAAGAATATAAAGTGATACTACTCACTGGACTGTTTTTCCCCCTCAAAATCTTCCTGAAAACAAAGCGCAAGAGAAATCTTTCACCCCTACATGGCAGATGAAAATTTACTATCAGGATGGAGTGGGAGGAAAATACACCTTAAACATAATTTAATTATTCAGAGAGTTGTTTTTCCTCTCTATATGCCCCCCATGAGAAGGGATATTGAAACAAAAAAATACAAAAGGAGACACCTTTAAGCACACAAGACCACCTGAATGGCTTCAGTACTGAGCTGTTCTGACACATCCTGTGGCAATAAGAAAAATGAACCATAAAACATCTTATATACTCTGTACCTCACTGGGCTGTCTGAGGACAGGGGTGGCAGTGCCACTGGCATGGCACAACAGTGGCAGGCAGCCCTGCTTACAGCCAAGCACCTGTCACTTGTGCTCTGCTTCACCAGGAATCCCAGGCCTCTGCCTCCTCCCTGGCTGCCACTGCAGAGCTGAAGGAGGTGTGGGATTGAAGAGCAGAGTCAAGGCTTTGAGAAGACGGGTTGTGTCAGCATGGAGGAGTCTGTGAAACAGCAGCACCTGTGGAGAAAAACTATTTATGTCCAAGGATTGGACAAGCAGATTCAGATTTTATGAGGGAGGATTTGGAATCAGCTTCCCTCTCTGGCTGCTTTTTAGAATGAACAAAGTCAGGCATTCTTTCTGTTATGCAGAATTTTCTGTTTCCTTGAGTTTAATTAATACTCTGGAAGTATTTGGAGCATCAGTAGTAGGACTAAGGACTTTATCAGGTTGGGGAGTGTGGAGGTGTGTGTGGGTCTGATCAAGGCAATTTCAGGGCAGCAGGGAGCAGAACTAGCACTGCTTCTGAATATATGTTCAGAATGTTTTGCTCTGGATTAGGCACAGTTCAGGGTATTCCTCTCTGAAATGCACATCCACTGCTTGCATTGCCAAGAGAACTTAGCACAAACCTTTTTTACTGAAAAGAAAACTAGAAACTGAAATTTTCCTTTACAGGTTCCACAGACTTATTTCAATTTACTTCCAGACAGTTTGCTGGTAGATCCCAGCTTTCTGAAAGAGGTAACAATGTTGCTGAAAACACTGAAGATAAGAAGATAAGATCCTGCCTGACAGAAAAAAAAAGGATAGAAAAAGCTTCAAAAGGAAGAGTAGATTCCTTTTGAAGAAGCAATAAGATAAACATTGGTAAATAACGATAAATACTATAAAACAAGTCTGATAATTATCCATCACAGTAAGTCACCTTGTTTGAGTAAAACAGGACCTGAAATCCACCTCACTGGGAAGAGGTGAAGGGAACTGGGTGCACCCCTAACACGTGCTCCTTCCCCAGTGTACCCATTCCCAACTCAGACTCACTGCCTCTCTGCAGAAAGTGGTGATTCTCTGGGTCTGCTGTTTTCTCCAGGGCCTGTCATGGGACAAATTTCCTTTCTTTGCAGAACTTGAACCTGTCAGCCTTCCCCAGGATTAGTGGAAGTTTCCATGGGGCACAGAGCTGTGGTTTGTGGCTGTGCACAGATGTTTTGCAGGCAAGAGTTGATGTGCACCGTGGGGTTATCCCTCCTCTCAGATATATCTCAAGTTCATGAAGTTCAGCCCATGAGTGAGGCCAGTTTGGCATTTATCAATGTCCTTTCCACAAGTGCTTTGTCCCCAGCCTGGCACACTTGTGGGAAGGGAACGAGGCCCACTGCATTCGTGCCTGGCTTTCTGTCAGACACAGAGCGAGAAAAAGAACAAGAATGGCATATCCCATCTTATTTAGGGCAGTTCTTGTAGCACATTAACACCAAGGGAAGGAATGAACAAAGCCTAGGAGGGAAAAAGGATTTTCTTTCCTGCAATGTACATTTTTCACATCATAAATTCGCCATGCCATATGAATGTTAATCCTGCAAACCTGCAATGTGTGAATGACCTTACACCTCCAAAGACGCTTTTTGGGTGCCTTAATTCAATTAAGATATGGAATTGCACAATAACTAGCAAAATTCCTCCAGCTCTGCTGAAGGCAAAATTCACCACTAGGGAGCACCAATAGACAAAGTTTTTTAGAGCTTTTCTGTGTTGAAAACAAACTACAAATATAAACTACAAAATGCATTTAACACTGATACAATAAATATTTTAAATTGCAATTTTTTATAACTACCCACTGAGAAACTAGATGAATCAGAAGTAATGGAGCAAGAGATTTTTAGTTTATTTGATCGCTAGGCAAGGCCTGTAAATTGACACCTACCAAGAGCTCTGCTGATTCATCTCTGCAATTCATGGGTAATTTTTTTGAAGTTTCTGTATGATTGGTAACTCTATAAGCATAAAAAAATCCACGAATACCAGGCAATGAAGGAGTCTTTCTGTACCAGAGATGAACTTTCTAAGTCAAAGCCAAAGTACATTACAGAGCCCAGAGAACAAACAGCTTGCTTTTTTCTGTGGCAAATCAAGATCAGAGGTGCCTGTCAGTGTTTGGCAGTGGCTCAGAGGCACACAAAGAAAATTTAGAGCTGTAGCTCAAATCCCAGTCCACACAGCAGAACTGATTGTCTGGTTGTTAACAGCTCACCCCGTACACCTTCAGTTCCTCTTCCTCTTACTAGAACCACAAGTCCTCCTGATCCTCTCTTCCTCTCTGAGTTGGACGCAAAACATCAGTGTTGCTGTAAACACCTGTGCAGAGTGGGGTGACATTAAGGACGTGTCAGACTGCTCTGGCTGTTCTGGTTTTATCTGTATGCTCCATCAGCCAGATTGCACCAGGGTGTTCAGGAGCCTCCAATACCGAAATGAGGGCAAAGGCTCAAGTCAACAGAAGTTTGACTAGTAAATGGCTTTGCGGATAGAGATCAAAGCATACAATTAACTGACCGTTAAGTACTATTTCACATCTTCTGTTTCTGGCTAGTAGATGGGATTAGACTTGATGACTCAGGGACTCAGGAACCACTCAAGTTCCAGGTCTTCCTGGTCTTCATTTTCCCCAACAGCCAGAATGTGCGCCATTTGAAATGCAGCCCGGGCACTCCTCACACCGATTCCCACAAAACAGAGGAGGTTCAAATGGAGGCTGTTCTATAGCCACTGTTCATAGGGGATCTCCTCTGTGTTTGGAGGCATGGCTGCAAGGACATTCTCCAAATAAACATGCTTGTGCCAGAGCTGTCAAAAGATGCTTGATGCAAAGCTCTACAGACCTGTTGCAGTGGATGATGGCACACTGAGCACTCTTATGGAAGCTGTGGTTATTTCATGAAAACTAACTTCCATTCATCTAGCCTGCCATGGGCTACCATGATTTTCAGTTGGATTAAGGCTCTCACCTTTATCAGTGCCATCTTATTTCTTACCTTGTCCTTCCCAATAGTCACATCACTGTAATGAATGTGCTCTAAATATCACGAGAAGGTGTAATTCAATTCAGTAGAAAAGCTTCTGCTCACTTGTACATTGCAGTGACACTTAAGGTGACATTCCTGATCCCATATAGAGGGGCAGCTTCAGTGCTGTGGTGCTGCTGGGCTGGCCAGGGGTGCCAATCCCCAGCTGAGTACTCCTTAGTCCACCCGAGCACTGTAGGTTTGAGGGAAATGGGAATGGAAGAAGTGGGGCACCTGAGTGGAAATTAAACTGAGAACAGTAGGTACATACCTGATTTATGCTTGATACTTTGTGCAAATCTGGATAGGAGAAACCATACAGAGGGTGAAAGTCTTGAGGGTTACTGAGTGTTGTATGGACTGTACAAAGCAGAAATGAAACAATGCCCTATGCTGGTAGTAGGTGCTTCCCTTTTAATATCAGAACTACTAAATCCTGTCTCAGGATACTGATTTCTGACCTCCCTTTATACTCATACCACCCATCTAAATGTCTGCTCTCCAAAGTGCTTGTGAGCCACACTCTCAGTGGAACAAACAGTCAAAGTTTGGTGTCAGGCAGGAGTGCATGAAAGGAGCCCTGAGCTGTAAGGGGTCCTAAGGTCTCTGTTGCAACTCTGCCGTGCTTTAACCAGGAGTATTTCTGAGCAGACCTAAAAATCAAACCATGGCTCTTGTCGGCTGAGATGCAAATGCTTAACATCAGGGCTCATGAACGCTGTTGGTCCGGAATGATTTTCCTCTGGCTGGTACATCTGTGATCCAGCCTATACATTGCAGGGCGCTGCCAGCTACTAAAGAGCTGATAATCAGCCCCAGCTTTGCACAGAGCCTATCTGTGTCTGACAGGACTGCCTGCCCTGCGAGGCCCCAGAGCCAGCAAACACAGCTTCAGCCAATGGGGGAGTGAACTGCCAGGTGCACATGCAGGCTGCTGACCTCTGCTCATTCACACTCATGTCCTGAAATACCCCTCTATGCATAAAAATCCCTGCTTGCAGTGATTCTGACCATCAGCTACCAGCGTCTGCTCATAGTCAGCCTTCTTCAAGCAAATTGTTATATGGATTCTACTGCATTTTTCCAAGGACATGGACTCCCCTTTACTGCAACCATCCCCATGGGAAGAAGGAAGATGGACTAAGACCTCTCTGACAAAGCTTTTGGTTTTCCTGGACCATCCCATGCCCCTGTTCCAGCAGCAGCAAGCAGGATGTGGTCCTGGACACAGGCTATGTTTGCAGACATCAGCTGCAGCCGGACAGTGCTGTTTGTCCAGGCTCCAGCACTGCTGAACCTGCATTTTGAGAAAGGCCGAGGAGAATAGGAGGCAACCCTGACCTGGTGCTAATGAACTCAGTCACAACTGCATCACTATAAAACTGTTTCAACACCATTCAGCTCAGCTGAGATATTTTTGTTTCATGCTGGTGCAAGGGGGAAATGTTAAACTCTAATGTGCTTGCAGTGATTGACAGGCTCACAAGGGGATCCAAAGATATCCCACTATCTATCTGAGACAGCTTTTAAAATCAAGCTTACAGTAATCAATCCTTCTTTAGCGACTTAATGAGTTTAACAATCATCCCAGTAGACCAATTCTCACTTTACAAAAATAAACCCAGAGGGCAGGGAATGAATTAAGGTAGGTTTCAGTCCCCTAAGCAAGCCCCCACTGAAGATGAAAGATGGTTTATGGTGTACCTGTTCTACAGATAAGCAGGAGACTTGAGGTATTTCTACAATTACATGTGTGCCCTTCTCTGGAAGCAGTGGCTATTTTCATACCTCAGCCCAATAAAGGAAATGTGAGAGGCATCTGTGCTTTGTTTATAGCTCCATTAGCCTTTCTTGAACTGTAAATTACTTGGCAGTGGCTGAGACAAAAGGGAAAGGCAGGGCTGAATTGCAAAGGAAAAGTTTTAAGTTCACAGCTAATTCAAGTCTTTCAGATTTTACTGCCTAAAGTTATAGTTCCCTTGAAAAGTTACTCCATAATTATAAAACTCATTAGAAGAAATCAGCACATTTAGTACATGTTTAACTGTAGAACAGACTACTGTAGAACACACTTCTGCATATATTTTCTTTATAACCTTTCAACTATGATCATTTTCAATGGCAATCTTCACTCTTCTCTCTTTCTTACTCTTCATCAGTCAGTGAAAAAACAAATGGGTTTAGGCTCTGCCTAGCACATTTGAAATTTTCAGAGAAAAGGGAATTAGGAGCAATGAACTGTACTCCCATTTTCATCCCCCTAGTTTAACCACAATGACAACACTAAGAGAACATAAAGGCACAGCCTATGAGGACCAGCAGCAGGAGGCACAGTGCTGTAATGGCATCTGGAGCATTATCAGTAGCGCAGTCGTGAGTAATTGCATTAATTGCCTTTAATTACACTCTGTGACCTGAAGCAGGCTGCTTCCAAGAAACATGACACAATACCAATCACGATGGGTTTAGAAAGTAGCTTGAACAAGTATGTGGTTAGATCTTTCTAATGAGAACTGCAGCTGGAACGACAGCGTGTGCGTGCTGTGTTTGTGTGCCTGTTTTACAGGTCGCCCACAACAGAAGTAGTGAAGGAAGCAGCAGATTTTTCTTCATAGAGTGAACCCTATACAAAGGGCAAATCTGGAAATGATACTCTGCTTTCCTTTTCCTGGGACTAAATATGACCTCTTTCTTCTGCCATTGGTGTCCCTATCCCTGTAGAAAAGCTTTAGAGATGGCAGGTTTCACCACAGTTCCTGCTGGATAGTAACGTCTTTGCCTTGGGCACAATGCAAGTGGTCAATGACCAGAGCTTTCCACAAATCCTGAAAGGATTGTTTTTCTCAAAGTCAGCTTTGTCCCCTTTTTAGTTGCAGTTCTGCAAACATGAATAAATGTTTACATGTATGAATTTTTGTGTTGAGGTACGTCTGTTCAATGCTGGACAGAACTTCCCAATGAAAGCCAAATGTTAGTGGAGGAATTGCATTAGAAAGGCATTTTCTAAGCTCTCCAGACAAGTCTCAGGATGGACCTAAACTCCCAGTCCGACAGCCCAGCAGAGCTGGGATGGTTGCAGGTGCACACGTGCCTCAGTGCAGGCAGATGGGCTCTCTAAGTGGGTCTGCTCGTGGAGCCAACATTAGTGTTTCTGTCACTCTCATGCCCTACAGTGGGATAGAGCTGCTGGTGTTGCCATGCCACCTTTACATCACTCACCTGCAGTTATGGGAGCCGCACTCTTCTCCTTGACTCAGAATGTTTTATTCGTGATCCGTTTATGGTAAGACAAAGCACAGGGAACTCTGATGGTGCTGGAACTCCTTTGCATGCTAATGGCAAGGGTTTCAGCTGTGAGTCCCTAACTCTCATGCTTTACACTGACATTGCATGTTTGAAGAAGAGCTGCATTCTGAACCAGCTGCATGTGCATTAATCTGCACCTGACCTGCATGCAGAGTGGAGCTGGCAGTGTAAATTAGGTGTGCATGCCTCAGTATGCAAGGATAACTGCATGCATGACTCCTTGAACACCTGTATGAAAATGGGGGGGAAATTATATGCTATGTCTTATGGTTCAGGCAGTTATTCTGCCTGCCATCCTCCTTCTCACTCTTCCCACTGAGCTCCTTCAGAGTGGTGAGACCCTAAGGCTGACCCAGCTCCCAGCTTGGCTACATCTGAGCTGCACTGTAAAGCCTTCCATACCCCGGAAAATAAAGGGTGATCTATACTATGCCTGCATGATCTACTCATGCAGCTATTTCCTCTGTAGCAGACATGGGTGGGAACCCATACAGTTAGACTGATGAAGAGGGAAAATCAACTTCAGCCTCGCCCCTCACTGTGAACATTCATGCAGTCACAGGCTGTCCGCTCCCCTGTCCAAAGTGTCAGTAGAACCTCAGTGAGTCATTTTTGAGTTTCTGATCTTCAGCCTTACCTGCATTGACACATTTTGAGGTGTTCAAGGTGTGTATCCAGTATGTCATACTGTAATTTTGTTCTAAGTCTACCCACCACACAATTCTTAGTTTTACATTTATTTTTAGTAGTCTTAAAAATGTATTGCAGGATGCATATGCACATATTTATAAAGGAACACAGTGGTTATGTGCAAGTGCCAACAAACACAACAATCAACTGACAGCTTGACCAGGGTCCACATAATTCTTCTGACCTCCTGCGTAGGAAGCAGGAGGCAAATGAAAGAACTTCAAATCCCCTAAGCCACCATTTACAAGTAACTGAAATCTTGACCTTTCTAATTGGTTTCAAAACAAACAAAATCACTCCAGAAACCAGCAGTGACTCTCTGACTCCCTCAACTGTCCCTGAAAATCCTAGTCTAAGGTCTTGCTCCTATTGTCATTGAAGTAATTAAATTAATGAAGTTCAAGATAGGGAAGCAGAGGAAAGTGTAGTCCAGACAAGGAAACACCAGGTTAGGAACTAGAAATTACAACACCTGGTCTCATATCTCCTTTTCTATGGATTATGCAAAGTCATTCACTTTTCTTGCCCTTTTCTTCATCTATTTTTAGACTCAGGGGTTTATTCACCAACTTAAAAAAAAAGATTTGTTCATCTCTGTATCCCCTAGATGATCTTCAAGTTATTCATTTTCTTGGATAAAGACAGCACTGACAGCCAGGCCTGCTTCTCTTCACAAGTTTTGGAACAGCCTGGACTTCCCTTTTCACTCCCTGCAGCTGTATGAACTCACACAAGACACTGAGAAAACAGTGCTGTGCAAGAAAGGGAAGTATACCAGGAGGTCTTTTGCTCTGTGCTTGAGAACCACAGGGATGCAGGATGCAAGAAGTCTGCTGATGGAGGAAGCTGGTGAAGATTCAAGCGTACAGTGCCCTCTGGGATTTAACTCCACAGGAAGGAGGTCTCATGACTAACACAGCACATTCGGGTCCCTGATGCATCAACATTGCTAACTGCAGGCATTTTGAGCCTTGCTTTCCCACCCACAGCTCCTCCACTAAATCCACCTATTCCCAGTGTTTGGAGGTGAACAGCCCTGCTCCCAGATTCTTTATACATTCAGAGTACCTAACCACCACAGCTGTAACACTCATCTTTCCTTGTCCAGATGATAATGCAGCAATGGCCTGCTGCCGCTGTCCTCCATGGGTCCCGTTCTCTCAAGCCAGCCAGCCAGCCCTATATGCACTCACTCGATCCTATTTGCACAGAGGCTTGGCAGCACTCTAGGCTGCCCTGACCATGGTTTCTCCTTCACAGGCTGCTCCACACTGCCATCATGGCACCACAAACTTGGCACCACAAACTGCATGTAGGCCTCATGGTGACTATGAAAGGATGTTCCAGGATGGTGGGTTTGGCTATACAAGTTCCCATTTCAACATTTGAAGTCAGTCTTAGAGAAAGAACCTGGAACAAGCTGAACACTTACTGCAGGATCAGCATATTGCAATTGTTAGGCACACAGAACATTATATGAACACTTGCTCAACACCACCTTTGCCCTGTAAAGACAGTCATAATGAGAGAGTTTTCATCACTGCTAATGATGATGAAGAAAGCTGACTGCATCACTGCAGTAATTTAGCCCAAGGAAACCTGTAGAAACAAATGAGGCAACATATATCACAGATTTGCCTTCTTTTTTCTGCTATTAACCCTGGCCAACAAGGTCATGCAAAATATCTTTCGTTTCATTAAAGGCAATTTGAGTCATTAATGTCAAGCTGACACTGTGGTGTTCATTCTGCTCTGCAGAGGTAAGAAAATGGCCAGTGACCTGAATTTTGCATAGACACAGTGTAACTGCAATGCTGCAACCAAGGTCAGTTCCATCTCTGGATATAAACAGGCCGTTCCTTCCGACTAGGATTAGAAAGGTCATGCTTACAAGAAAGGTCGTAAACAGACATTGGGAAGAACAGTAAAGGACACTTCATTTTAAAATTATTTTGGTATTTTGTGATCGTACTGGCTGGATTTTTTTTTATTATTAAAAAAAATAAGAGAAAATTGAATGAGAAGCTTCTGTGTTTCCGCCAGACAGACTCAATGAGCGTAACACAACACAGCTATGAAGAGGAGGGATTACTAGAGCAAGTAGGAGCAGGAAGTTTGGAGGAGCATATGATAGCATAGAGGACCACATTCTGTATGACCAAGCTCATGAAGGAATTTATATTTATTTTTGAACAAGATACATAAATGAAGGGATTTTGTATCACCACATTAACTCAGATTCATTTTTCTGTATGAATGAACCAGCTGAGATTCAGCTTTACTGACAGGAGTTTGGTTTTACTGTTCTGATGACCGTAAAATCTTGGTGGAAGAATTAGAACAGTTGAGGAAAACAGTTGAGATGATCCACAGCCTACCAAAAAACCCCCAAAAACCCAAAAAAACACAAAAACAAAAACAAAAACAAAAAACCCAGCACATGGGCTATCTAATTAAACATGAACCAGTTGATGCCTCATAGAAGCTGTGCATATAGGCTGTTCTTTCTAAAATCCTCACAATCTGACTTAAATGAAAGATGATTTGATCCAGAAGGAGGTTTAGGACTACCAGATTAAATAAAGCAAGATAGCACCAAACTATACATGGTGAATTTGTTAAGACACACTCAGCACAGTGCTGTACAAGAGGGAGCTTGTGCTGAATATTCTCCCAAGAGGAATCACAACTTACTTGACACAAATATAGCCTTGAGCATGTGTGCGTGTTTATTATAACCAGGCTTACTCTTTTCTGCCTAACACAAGACAAGAATGCTGAAGAGGTGCTACTACAATTTTGGTTTAGTTTCTTAAATGTCACTTGATGTCTCACTGCACTATTCACTTAAGAATTTATAAATATGAGCAACAGCAAATCTTTTTCAAGTCATTGGGGATAACCATGAAAGCCAGATCTGTCACAGCAAAACCTTGTTATCAGCACTCAGGAGTGTGATTTGCAGACCCGCCATCGCTCCCTGTAAGGAGAAGCAAACACTGCCATTTAGTGCCTTAGTACTCAGTGTTAAGTCCAGGGCTGACACACGGTCAGACTGTGTGGATCAGTGCAAGAATTAACATGTTTTGTAGGTCACAGCAATATCACTTTTAGGTCACAGCACCACTGAATCAAGCAGCAGAGACTTACAAAACAAGTCATGCCACCCTTAAGAGTGGCTGGCACTGGAGATAATGCAGTGAGCACTTGCAGACCAACAGTTACGGACTTCAGGACAAAACAAGCATGTGGCTCCTTAATGTGGGACTTTGTGGGTTGCTGACTGCTGTAAAGCACCAATTCATCTTGATTTAAGTCTTGATTTGTGCAAAGTACCACGCAAACACATTTCAATGTCTGGCTGGTGGCAATAAGGTAAATTGTGCCTGCAGCCTCACAGCTGCCCACATTACACATTCTTTGTTTGTCAAAACCACTTTTTCACCTGATTTGATCCTTGAGCAATACTGAGAAAGGAATTATCACAGACTGATGCAACCCAGATCTTCTAAATGCTACCAGAATTCAGTGCGTTTAGGTTTCACAAGCACAGTTCTGTATAGGGAATGGATGGGGAAGGAGGAGACACTGCCGTGAAAGTAGATGTTTTCTTGTCCCTTCCCCCACTAAGAAAAAATCCATGCTAGAGTTGTGGTTTGAAAATAGAAGAACCAGTAGAGGTGCCTGAGGACAGCTCAGTTCACAAGCAGCCCCTGCAAAATTCCTGTAAAACTATCAATACCAGTGAAACAATCTTTCCATGGGAAATGCAGGTCAGGCTGACCAGGAGTATTTTGAACGACTGATGATTCCCAGGGGAACAGATTCAGTTTGATTAAACGTAAGTGAGATATAAACACAGATGAGACACAGACAATAAGCTAGGACATATGATCCTTCAGTAACTGCAACATGGATTTTGTAATAACCAAGAAGTGGGTCCTTAAAGACTGAGATTTGCACAAGGGCCAGTTTAGTGTGAAGAATAAGCTCATTACAGAGTCAGACATCTCTCCTGAATTTCCTGAAAATTCTTTCAGCAGCACACAAATATGCTCAGAATGGCACAGTTCATCAACTTCAAAGCAACAGGATCAGTGTAGCATGGAGACAGTGTTTCGAAGGAAGTATTCTATCTGCCATCTGAACACACAGCAGCGACACAGGGGCACCTGGGCTTGCTGTAGAGCCATGCCTGTATCCTGACATGGGCTTGCTGTGGAGCCATGCTTATATCCTGACATCATTGGGAACTATCAGGGAGGTGTTACCCAGACAGAAAAGCCAGCTGCACCTGTGAAGACAAACTTTGAGGTACCGTGAAGAAATGGAAGAGCCATGTCCATCAAGCATGAAAAAGTAATTAACAGGATCTCAAATAACACAACTTAGATAAAACAGTCAGACGAAGAAAATGCTGTTTCTAAAAACAGCTTGAAGGCATAGAAACTGGCAGTCATATCGTATTTTAAGATGGAATATCCTTTGCAAATGATGCAAAGCCTCCCCCAGCAGATGGGAAGGTTGTTTCTTCTCACACTTGGGGAGCTGGGCTTGTGCTAGACCCCAAGCCTCCACCACTCCTATCCCCTACTGCTTGAAAAATCCACAGAGACGCTCCCATCCCCAAGGCTTTATGCTTTTTCCAAATTAATACAAAGTGTTTGCAAATTCAAGCACCCATGTTACCTGCCCACTTTGCAGAGGTACAAATGCCTGTGAGGCAAGCTCCACGGCAGAGGAGAAAAAATCCGAGAACAGGCAAAAGAGCACAACCAGGGCATAACCCTACACCAGAAATGCTGTCAGAGGCAAGCACAAGACAATTACCAATTAAAAGATGGCACATGACCCCCAAACAACTGCATATATGCAAATACGTACCAGAATCAACATCTGCCTGCAGAGGATTTTCTGTTTAGAAGGTCAGTGTGCTCTGAACCATCTGCCCCAGAGGTTTTGTATAGCAGTTCAAGAAGATGAGAAAAAAACAGTAGACCAACATGTTTTGTCTTCTCTTCTCCTTTACTCATCTGAAGGTACCCATGCCCTTTGTAATCACAAAAATAGCAACAGGAAGGTCCCCAAATCATTTTGTTCCCCTCCAACTTGCCCAATTTTTAGGGGAGTATGGACTAAAATCAAGATATTCTATTTTCCATGTCTATTAGTATTTAAGTGTTCTATGCAACATAAAAGAGTCCCAAGAGGAGAGAATGGAAGAGCTTCAGACCAGCTGGCACATAGACCGGTTCCTGGGGAGTTGCCTGGGGCTGAAGCCCAGTGATGTTGCACCACAAAGATATCTGACTAACATGAGAGAGATTAGCAACTTTGTGCTGAAAAAACATGTGTTTCTGGAAACAAGCTTCAAAAGAAAAAACCCAATTAATTCATACATAATCTTAAAAATTATAAAAACACAGGACAATCCCTCTTTGAAGGAGGTCCTCTCTCTCCTTTAAGTGCATACTCACATGAAAGTGCTCACACTTATGTATGCATGATGCTTACAGGGCAGAATCACGGCTTCTTTTTTTTCCTGAGACAATAAAAATATATAAAAAATAAAAGTACACAGACTTACTGACAAATCTTTTTAAACATAGTTTAGTTCAGCTCCTTTACATGGCTTTCCAAAAAAGTTCCTGCAACTCAGTAGGATAAATTCCAAATGCATCAAAATGGCACTCAGATCATTAATGTTACAGTAGTTATCACTTGCCTTTATGTAAGAGAGAACTTCTACAGACCTGTAAATAAATCCCATTTATATTCATTAATAAACTATTTCTGAGCATGCACTGGGTCCCACCAGATAAAACAGACCAAAAGTTAATACTGATATTTTGCCCCCACAGAATCCCACTAGAACACTTTTTCCACTCACCTGATCTAAGCAATGCTAAAAGGCTGTAATAGGAGCTGCCAAACGTTGCAATGACACACCACGGGTTAACAGCATAAGGTTTTTCTCCTGGTTTTGTCCATTATGCCCAAGAAAGAGAAGAAAAGAGTGCCTAACAGCAGTTAGCAGGACCAAGCATTTTGTTTGATATGAAAAGTGAGACATTCCAGTCCAATCTTCTATTATTCTACTCAATGCTACGGAACTAAAAGTTATTACAAAAATTATCAGCATAATTCTCCAAGCTATTTATTTAATTTTTCTTGAAGGTTAAGAGATTTCTCTGAATGTCTGGGAAAAGGACCAATTGAAAAAAAAAGTAGCAGGAGGTTCACTGAATAATTTGGTAAAGTATATGTAAATTCTCAGTATCAATAACTTGGTCTTACAAACTAAGCTTCTTTTTTACTCTAAGAGTTGTATTTATTTAATCCAAAAGTAGATCTTCATTGTACAAAGAGAACATCAAAGGAAAATCTCCTCAGAGCCCTCCTTTGATAAACATTATGATTACAGCAAATTAAAGCACTTTACACATACATATTTGTTAACTGCAGCCTTTGCACAACTGATGCTTTCAATGTACAGAAAGAACAGCCCTGAAGGCTGAAAAGCAGCTTCATCCTAAATTGCTGATTTACATTTCTCTTTGTCAAGTCCTTTTAGCCCTAATTGAGGACTCAGGTTTAATTAAAAATAAAGCAGAGGGAAAATGACAGACATTTGAGAGCAGCAGCAGCAGCAGCTATGTTTACTCTCTTCATCAGCAAACAGCCCAAGAAGGATGGATTTGCATTTGCTTTCATCTGCCCCTTTTTCTGATTTTAAGTCATCAATTCATCCTAATCAGGCTAAATTGCAGCCAAATTTTATAAAATCAGAACCATTTAGCTGAACTCTTAGAAACTTGAGATCCTACCTGATGCTTTTTTCCTCTGGACAGAGTGGATGGGTAGTCCAGGGCACCAGCTCTTAAAAAATTATTGCCAATAAAAGCCAAAAGCCTAAATTTCTTGTATCTTAAGTACTCTGTAATGGCTAGCTGGGTTTTTCATGCTCCTCTTCTGTAGTAAATGTAACATACACAAGCTTGGCCTTGCTGCTTTTCAGCGAGGGGGCAGCTAATGGCCCTAGCCTGTATTTCCCTCTTAGCTCTGAGCTTGCAAGCTAAAATCACAATGTTCAGACTACGTGGTCAGTTCTTACAGTGATACTGACAGATTTTGCAAGAAGCTTTTAGAAAAAGCTTCCTCCTCCCTTCCCTGCTACACACTGACCAATTATGCAGATGTACAAAAAGGTTCAACCAAGTTTAGCTTGCACATTTAACTGTGTAAGTAAGGAGAATATAGATTACCTGATTTTCTTGAAGGTTGCTTTGTCTGCACAAACAGACATACAGAGTAATCATCCTCATATTACAAAAAAACACCAGATCTGACCATATTAGAGCTTTAGTGATGCAGTAATTCAAGCAGGCAAAAAACTCAACTCTAAAATGTTTGATTAATTGCAGCACTGCTATTTTGCGCAACTCCATGAATCATGGGTATGATTACCTGTTGGTATAACTACATAGTTAATCACCCCAAAGCATTCAAGGTGGAAGCTTGCTTTTCATCTGGAAAAGGCTATTGTAGCCCTTGTTTCCTTGAACATGGGCAGGAAGACACAATATCTTGTTAGACTGGACTCTGGAGACAAGGCACGAGGGTTGGTTTGATACCAGGCCCTGTGACAAGCTGTGACTACAACTAATAAAGCACTCCTGGCTCTCCACTCTGCTCTAAATTACATGCACTAGTATTTAGCCCACAAAAATACGGTTACACAAAGGTGGACTGGGTGACTATACAGGCAGTCTTTTGAAAATCAGAACATCAAATAGATGAATGAAGACACAATAAGATCTTTTCCTCCCAGAAAATGTTTTCAGCACCTGATAATCCTGTCTAGCCAAGGGTATTAGGAAGGATTAAACATGGAAATAAATGAACCTGAAGTGTTCTGTGACCCTATGATAACAAATCGGCAGGGTGCTCAAGGAGGAGCTATCCAAGCAGAGGGTACCTTCACATGCATACAACATGAATTAGCTTTTCCTATTCATCACTAGACAGGTGCTATCAGATTTTGATTTGTGTGAAAGATTACTCTTTATTTACTATCAAAAGTAGTATTTTTTCTTACTCTTAGGAAACAACTGCTCCTAAGCACTCCCCCAGCACCAAATGATTCACAGCATAGGAACTCCCTGAGATGAATCCACTATCTCTGTATGAGCAAACTTCAATAAATATATTTTTCATGAACCTGCCTTATCTTACTTCGGGCTGATGAAAACATTCAACACCCATCCCAGCATCCCATAGCAAGAAGTGTTGTGGTGTAACTACCCAGCAGGTGCAGTACTCTCCTAATGTTTGCTCTGAACATGCCTCTGTAAAGATTCATGTGATGTCTCATCCCATTTCTTGTGGGCCACCACTTGCAGTCATGCCACTCATGGGTTTATAGCCAGCACAATACCTCCTCCTGCAGTCTCATCTCCAGTCTGAAGAGTCCTGACTTCATCTTTCCTGAGCTGGAAGTTTGCTGTAACTTTGCTTATCCTTGTTGCCCTCTGTCTTGGTTTGACACTGGCTCAACGCC
>VYZQ01072756.1:0-15334 GCA_013400655.1 Mystacornis crossleyi
CAACCGAATTGATTCTGTGATTCCCTGCTCTTCCCGAGGTACTGGGCCAACCTGAAGCTCTGGTTCAAGCAGAAGATCAGTAAAGAGGAGTTTGACCTGGAAGCCCGCAGGCTTCTCACGCAAGACAATGGTAAAAAGACACCTTGTGTTCATTTCCCTGCCTTGCCCTGCCAGGCCTGGGAAGCTCCTCCGGGCTCCACGGCGCTTCCCGAAGCGGATCGTGCTGTGGGGGAAATAGGGGTGGCCAGGGCTCCGGCAGCAATGGAGTTTAAATGGTGGGAGGTGCCCTGGCCTGCGTCGGGAAGTCCCTTTGTAACCCCGGCCCTGGCAGGCAATTTGGCCTTGTGTAAATGTGGTAAAAATGTAAAATATGCTGTTCCAGCAACCAAAAAGCCATTTTTAATGTCACTGTGGAGACACAGTCCTTTCTGTATTTTCCCTTTGGTTGTGGCTGAAGTAGGAGAAGGAACCCGGAATTCACCTGGGTGAGTTTGCTGCGGGCAGGTCCTTCCTGGCCTTTGGGAATGGCAGGTGGGAGTGCTGAAGGGTGAGATTCCTCGATCGTTGCTTCTCTGTGTGTCTGCAAATACTAGTGGGCGTTGCTGTGCTCAGTGTGGGGGCTCCTGGCTTCCATGTTCATGATCCCCATAGGGAAGGGCAGGGAGTTTTTTGGTGCTCAGACTCCAAAGAGGATCCTGTAACCCTCTGATCCTGCCTGTGAAGTTATTTTCACTTTTTCTAGTATACAATTACTCTATGTTCCAGTAAACCTCTGCAAGGAAGTTCTGTTTTATTAGAACCTGTTTGAGTTGACTTTGTTTTTGCGGGGTTGATTCTCATTTTGGTGGATTTTCTAGCAATACCGAAAGCACTGCAGTCTGGTGCCTGCATGGCAAGAGGGACAGCTGCTGCTCCTCTTGCTGGCTGAATACACAAGACATGTCAAGTAGCTGTAACACTCTGTGTGTGTAACACTGAGAAGTGACCTAATTGTTTCCATGTTGTGTGTAGTGTTTTGTGTTGTTGTTATAGTAGTAGATTCTGGGCCCAGTAGAAGAAAACTCTCAAACTTAAACTGAAAATTCTGCCTTTGTAACTGAGCAGGTGGGGAGAACACAACTGTGGGAAAGCTTCGGGAGCTACTTTAGGATGGCTTTGAGGGGGTGTCTGTGGGCACTGATGTGCTGCTAATGAGGTCTCTCCCTCCGCAGTACACTCTCACAACGATTTCCTCCTGGCTATTCTCACCCGATGCCAGATCTTGGTTTCTGCCCCAGGTAAGTCCTGAGAAGCCTCATTAAACACTTGGTGTAACACTGTGCCACTTGTGTGTTTGGGGTGTGTGTACACAGTACCCCAATTTTCTGAGCCTTAATATTCATGGTGTTTATTTCCACACAGGCAAAAAGGTAGCAAAATAGTGATTCAGCTGCTTTCAGCAGAGATGTTTCTATGACTAAGCTGTGTGCGCTTGGTTAGAGGCTGATGCTGGATTGCTGCCTGTGATAATCTGGTTTGATTTCTGGATTGGGTGTCTGCTGCAAGCTGAAGGGTGAAGGCAGCTTTCTCTTTGATCTGCTTTGCTTACCATTTTCTCTCTCCTCTGAACTTTGTTCCTCTCTCTGCTGGGGAGGTCATTTTGGAGAGCTGGGTATTCCTGACTGATCTTGATTTCGTCTACATATCTGATAGAAAAGTGCTTACAGTGAGCCTTGGTTGAGCTATGACCAATTAACCCAATCATCTGCAGGTAGTTAACGTTTTACTTTTGTGAGCATTTAGAATAACATTTTAACTTTGTGGGTGTCTAGAATGGCTGTCCTCAGGGTTGCAGGGTGTATTTTGTTTGGTCTTCAAAACAGCTCTCAACGCAGAGCTGTGGTACCAAGGGCAATTGAGCTGCAATTCAAGATATGGAACTGCTGTGTAGGAGGGAAGAGAAAATTGTTACAGCTCATATGGGCTGAGACCTGGGAGATGAGTTTTTTGAGAGGAGAGAATACCAGTTACAGGGGTGCCTGTTGTAGTGAGAGGAAGTAAAGCCTGAAATTTCATGAATGCCCGCAGGTTTTTGTGTTGGAGCCGGTCCTTAACTGTACCAGCAGTGCTATTTAAATGTTAACCACCCCTACCTCCAAACTTCCTTTGTTTGCTCTTGACTGAACTTCAGAAACACCTTGTGTGTCCTAAACTTGTTCCCTTTAGGGGTCTGGACTCATGTAAGTCAGAAGGTTATGTCTGAATCTGCTACTCCTTGCTTTCGACTTACATTAATTAATTACAGCTGGATTATAAAAAGAAAGCGCAAGAATAGTGATTCCCCTGATTATTACCTGGAGCAGCTGAGTCTAAATGAGGAGGAGGAGGGAGACAGTGTCTGTTCTCTGGCTCAGCACCGACCTGCTGGGAGTGTTGAGGTAGACTTCATAGCTCAGAGGTCTTGCTTCTGAGAGGCAGTGGTCAGGTTAGAGCCTCTTTCCACGTGACTGAGGTTGGGGTTGTTTATTCCTGTGTGCACACTCTGGGCTTAGCTGTATTGAAGGTCATTTGTCTCTTTAGCCAGTCCCTTTACGCCGCTTAGTCATGGCAGCTCCTCTGCAGCTGTCTGGTCAAGATTTGTCAGCAAGTTCTCCCAGGTGTCCATTTTCCAAGGCTGTTTAGGAATGTGTTGAAGGTAGGAGCGCCAGCAGAGCAGGGTGCTGCCTCCACAGGTGCTCAATATTCCCTGCCTGACCTTCTTTAATTTCAAGTCCTTGGAGGTGGTTTTCTCTTGTCCCATTGCAGCTGCTCTCTTCAGAGCCCTTGAAGAACCCTGGTTGTAGTGGTTCAGCAGGTCAGTGACAGCATGTAGTGGTCAGCCAGCTGGCCATGATCCTTCCCCAGTGCTGGTCACCTCTAGGGCTTTCAGGCAAGCTTTAGCTGTCTCTGTGTCCACAGATTGCACAAGCCAGGTTGAAATAAGTCAGTTTACATGGGTGTGTGGTCTTAAAGACATGGTTTGGTGCTGTGGAGCTAACAGTGCATTCTGCTAGTCCCTTCTAGAGTCTCAGTTTTGCTGTCCACGGAGGAGTGCAGAGTCTCGCAATGATTTGGGAGCTGATCTGTGCTGAGATAGCTCTTTCTGGGCCACTGACTGGTAGATCTCTTACAGGCAGGATCTCACTGTCAGCTGTGTGTGGTGCAGGGTTGTTCATGCAAGCCCAGGAAAATGCAGTACCAGTGGACTATTAGCTGTTAACATCTATATTTCTTTTTCTTCCCCTAGATGCCAGTCTGACACCTGCTAGTTTTTTGTTGTGGTTTGGTTTTTGCTTTTTTTTTCCTCCATGTAAGAATGGAAAGCTAGCAGGCTTTTGTCTCAACCACTGTCTTTTGGGTAGAAGGTGTTTACTTCATGATTCATGGGAACAAGTAACTTTAAAGAAGTGTTTTTCAGGCACTTGGCACACCATCACAAGGGTTACCGATGCATGTACTTTCCACCTTTGTGTGAGAGACAAGGGGAAAGAACCATCCTTAAGATGCTATTTGTATTAAAAATAACCTTGTGGTCAGTGGTAAAATTGAACCTGATGTTGTATTGTATTGGAATAAGAACCCCTGGGGAAGGTTTTTTTTAGGGGTGATTATAATATATATTGAACCATGCAAACAAACCCATCTGATCCCAGTTTTTCTGCCTCTTGTAGCAGTGGTTCCACCTGGGATTTAGGGGAGCACTGGGTGAATGCGATGCATTTTGAGAATGCTTTGCATTTCCCCCTCTCATTTGCTTAGGCTGTTGTTCACCCAAACTTCAAATCCCAGTTCCACAGCCTCTCTGGCATGGAACATTTAGGGCTTGGTGGTGGAGAGAGAGGGAGGGAGGTGTGTTGTGCCTTCTGATGTGAAGGATGACCACTTGGGGTCAGCTGTCCTGGCTGTGGTCCCTTCCAAGTCCTTGTGCACTCCCAGGCTCCTCGCTGGTGGGGTGAGGTGAGGAGCAAAAAAGCCCTTGACTCTGTGTCAGTGTTGCTCAGCAGGAATGAAAATATCCCTGTGTTACCTACACTACTCTTAGCACAAATCCAAAACACAGTCCCATACAAGCTACTATGGAAAATACAAACCCTCTTCCACCCCAAACCAGCACACTGGGATTTTTTCTTCCCCAAAAAATTCCATCAAGAGGAACTCTGGTTTATATCCTTTCTTAACCTTGCATGGATTTGCTCATTAAGCTTACCTTGTTTGTTGGACAAGCACTCAGGTTAGCAAGGTTTCTTCAGTTAATATGTGTCTTGCTTGAACTGTTAACATCCTTTCTTAGCTAAATGTTAACAGCAAAACTGAGACAACTGAAAACACTTGAGTTAGTGATGTAAGGATTTAATTTATTTAGTAGTAGTCTGGAGGCCATTAAAAGATGGTTCAGCGAATTAGAACTCATGTGGAATAACAGGAGTATTTTGTTTTATTGTGTTTGTCCGCAGGCTTTGCTTAGAGGGCTTTCAGCTGTGAGATGGGCTCAGGTTGCTTGTGTTTGCTTCTCTCCAGAGTGCTGAGAAGGGAGGAAAAGTAAGAAAATGGGAGTGTGAGTTTTTGGCAGAAGAGAGTCAGCAGAATATCAGCCAGGTATCTGCAGAATACCTGACCAAAACCCTTGTTCCTGCAAGAAAATTAAAACAAACAAACCCCCCCAAACTGAAGACCGAGTAAACAGGAGTGGGAAATGTGTGTTTTCTCTGCCTGTCTGCTTCCTTCTGTGGTGACTTTCTCTGTGTCTTTGTCCTTTCCTCATGGAGCACCATGTCAGGAAAACCTGACAGGCTCTGTCTGGACTGGCTGGTGCTATCATGATGGTGCCACACAGATGTGGCAGCTCTTAGAAAAGTGTTATCTGTTGCTGATCTTTGAAGGCAGAGCAGCAGCCATTGCTGTGGCTTGTTAAGGTCTGATTCCTTTGCTAGCAAGATTAAATAAAAGCTGCTGACATCTTTCACACCTGAGGCAACCCAGTCTTGTTGTTTGTGGCCAGGAAGGCAAGAACTGGTTTTCTTAGAATGCTAGAGGGAAATTTTGCTTTCTTCATCTAGTGTAAGTCAGGCTTGGTAATATGAAAACCTGGAAAAGGAACCAAAAATTCTGCTATGGGCTCATTATAGTGGGGAATAGGAGATTGTATCTCACCTTTTCCTTGTTTTAAGTTGAGTCTGGCTAAGTTCTTGTTAAATGTGCACGTTGAGATTCAATTAAGTTGCATCTTTCAGATCTGCTGTCAAAGCCTAAAAATTTAGTTGCTATTTAATCTAAAAGCTACTGCATTATTTTTTTTTTAAAGGTATTTTAAAAATTCAGACTTGGCTGTAACATTTTATTTGTAGTATGTTGCCAGAGAAAAGAGTGTTTGCAATTTCAATCTCCATCCACTGCACTTTCTCTGGTCACACAGCTGAGGGTACTGTCACAAGTGGAGCTGTGTGAGACTTGTGACAAGGAGGAAGGTTCTGGGGTGTGGTGACATTGGGAGCTAGAGGTGTGCTTGTATTGAGAGCTCTGGAATAGCACAGGTCATTTGTGTGTCTGTCCTTAGTGCACCTAATCCCCCCTGACTAGAAAGGCTCTGACCTGCTATGGAGGAGAGGAGGAGGAAGAATAAGACCTGTAAAGACCAAAACATCTGAGAGAAGTAGCATCGTTTTGATGATCCTGAGATGGAAGCCCTGAGATCCTGACAAAGGGCAAGTGCGGTCTTTGACATGGTTCTCCACAGTGGTTTCCTATGCCCCGTTATTAGGGCCTCTCCTGTGACGTATTGATGAGTAGTGATACCAGCCTTATGATTTTTGGGGAGGTTTTATTTATTATCTTTTGATTTCTTAAATTGGCCAGTGGATTTTGACAACAGCGTTTGTAGGCTATGGGTTTCCACCTCTCTGACAGGATGTAGCTAAACTTTGTGGTTAACTTTTTTTAATATAGGAAGAATGTGCTATCTCTGTGTGTGTAGGTTGTTTCTAATACCTTCTTAGCAGCTGACCATTCAAAAACTTCACCTGAATCCTCTAGTTTAGCCTTAATTACAGTCACATATTAGAAATTTTTTTTCCATGGCAGAGAACACTGTGCTTGTGTTCCAGCCATGAGTGTGGGAAGCTCCCCATAGCTAAGGACTTTTAGCCAGCCTCACTCCTTACAAACACGGCTGTGGTACAACTATTTATGAATTCCTGACTACAGCAAATTAAACATAGTTAATTCTTTATTGCAGCAAATTAAGCATAGTTGGGACAGCCAGAGATCAACCCACAGATTGGTGTGAAGCTGGTGAGAACTGTGGCAGCCTGTGGAAGCAGGAGAGAACAACAGCTGGGTGTTGGTCAGCGCTCAGTGAGTGTGCCTGAGGCTAGCCAGGTTGTGGGTGGTGAGATGTAGAAAGGCTGCTGTCACTTCTTGTCCCTGTCTAGACTGAGATGTGGCCAGGGAATGTCTAAGACATTGCTGTCCTGTCAGAATTGCCTGGCAGCAGAGCTTCAGCCTCTGCTTTGGAGGCAGCCAAAGTCCCTTCAGAGCTGAGCTGTCCAAGCTCCCTGGAGGTGGTCAGGGACCCAGCTCAGGGCATGCTCTGCTCCAAAGGAAAAGGATAAAGATGCTCACTTGCAGTGCAAAACCAGGGAAGGAGGGCACTGCAGGCACAAAGCAGAGGCTGCCTCTGCAGCCACGAGAGGGCTGTCCAGTCTCTGAGTTGCATTTTTTCCCTGTCAGCAAGCACACAGACATCCAAAGCAGTGCTGTCTTAAGCCCCAGTATTCCTGAAGGAATTAATTGCTCACAGATGCTGTAAACCTGTCAGCAGGACATTTGCTAGGCTGTCCTTGCCAAGAGCTGTGTGATTATCAGGATGTGATTTGGCCTGCTGTAGGTGTGGCTGTCAGTGTTCAGTGGACTTAAGAGCTGATGATGTGACCAGATCTATTTATTTATTGGTACTAAACAGTAACCTCTTTTTCAGCTGTTTGCTCGCTGGTCACATTAGAGTCATCCTGCTCCTGGGCTCAGTGACCTCTGCAGTTTTTCCCCCCCCGTCCTTCTCTTCAGTGTAACAGAACAATCAGCTGTGATGTTTAGTAAGGATCCATGACAAAGCTTGATTAAGGAGAAGGAGGACTGGGGAGTCAGACTGCTCAATGCAGGTGGTTCAACATCTGATCTGATCCAGGAGTTGGTGGAAGGAGAACCTACCTCCAGGCAAGCTGTCAACAAATGATTTTTTCCTTCCTTTTGGCTTTCCTGACAGGCTGTGCTCATCTCTCTCCTTCCACTATGGGTTTTGTATGGACAGAAATTGCTACATAAGTCATGGGTGATGAGTGAATCAAATTAGCAAGGGGCTGACAAAAGAAGAAAAGGGCTACCAAAAGTTTTCTCCCCTCGGAATACCTTCCTATGGGCTGTGGCTGTTGATTTTGGGTTGAGACTTCGCAGGTGGCCAGATGTTAAGGGTTTCATCCTGGCCCTAGATCAGCAGCACCAACTGAGTGTTTTTTTTGGTTTTGTTTTATTTTTTCTTTTCAATTTGTAGAAGGTGCTGGATCTCTGCCATGGCCAGGTGGCTCTGCAACTAAACCTGGAAAACCCAAAGGGAAGAAAAAGATTTCTTCGGTTCGCCAAAAGTTTGATGTAAGTATCTGTGGTTCTCCTTACACATCTGCCAGATTCTTAAAGCAAGTGATTTTCCTATTTATTCAGGCAGTCAGACAGAATTCTGTGATTAACTCTGCAACCCAAAGTGTCAGAAGCAGGATATTCCTTGGATGTAATGTTTTTAGAAAGTCCAGCTGTTTCAGAGCTGAAGATGCCTTTCAAAGGTGCTGTTTTCTGGTAGGTGGCACAGAAATGTGCACGATCCAGTTCACTTTGCAGCAAAGGCTGTGTACATCCACCCAGCACTGTCACACCCCTGTTCTGCAGTTGTTTCTGTGCTTCCAGAGCAGTGTGGAGGGGCCTGGTGTGACAGAGATTTGGCATGAGGCACTCTCTTCAACAGGCAGGGTTTGATAAGGTGCATAGAGCCCTTCTAGGGACTGTGATTAGATGCTGTGTGTGTGCGCTTGAGCCAGCGTTCCAGAGGGAACCTGAAAGTTCCTTGTATTTAGAAATTGTTGAAATACTTTGCAGTGCTCACAGCTGCAACCTGAATTGTAATGTTCTGAATTCAGTTTGTGTTACCTTGTCTGTTGTAAAACTTCACTGTAACTGTTCAGTTCAGGAGCAAGTAGCTGAGAGTTTGAGAAGCAAGCTGTGGTGTAGCAGAAGGCTTAGAATTTGATTTACTCAATACCCCTACGATACACCAGATTTCTAGTGTGTGTTTATACACATGTTCAGGAATGCTTGACAGTAAGCAGTGTATGAAGTGCATGTTATGATTAATGGGCTTTCTGTTACTAGTGGAATTCCTGAGTAGTGTGAACTTGGAAGTGTCTTGGGATTTTGTAATGTTTCCGTCACTGGTCAGAGTAACAGCTGTGAATGACCACAGGTCCATTCCAGTTGGCTTCTGCTTTCCCAAACCACATTCCTCTTGAGAGCTGCTTACGTTTTGAAGGTCTTTTTTTCCAGGCATGTGACTTTCCTGTAATGAAAGCATAAATCTTTAGAATTATGAGGAGGGAAACCTGCTTTCACATCAGTAGTGGGTGGATTGGTTTTTCATTCTGAGTTAAATGCCACACTGTCCTTTGACTAAAGCAGCCCCCTTTCTCCCCGGAAACTAAGATGTGAGAAACTCAGTTTGCTGCATGTTCATTGTTCATATTTAAAGTCTGTGTAGGTCCTCGTGCCCCATAAGAGCCTTGCAGCAATCTCCATTCCAGAGCCACAGGAGAGGAGAGGGCCAGGAGCTGTTGGGAGTATGATGAGTCTTGTTCCCTTGTGGGTTAGAGCTGGGCCAAGCACATGTCTGGGCTCAAGGATCAATAATTTACATTTGCTTTGTTCCCCCCTTTATTTGGGCACTGAGGAGCCACCACAGGCACTCAGAGCTTGAGGTACAATGCAACAAAGGATTTGTGCTGGAATACATGTGGCCTGGGAAATGCCACCTTCTGGTATGAATTCCTGTTCTGTGATGAGTTTTTTTCCCTAAATAACCGAGTCAGTTCTGAAAAGTAGTCATAATCCATCTCAGAATTAGTGGCTGCTCAGTAACACAGCTCTGCTTGGAGTAGTGAAAGTGCACAGGGAGACTGGAGTATGAAATTAGGGCTGGAATTGGGCAAAGTTTAAAGCATTAGAGAGATGTAAGAATCAATCACACAAGTTTAGGATCATGGGTTTTAATCTGGAGGGAAACGGTACAGACAGTAAGTAAAAATATACCCTTCTGTACAAGAAATTACTAAATAGATGAGAACTCTTCAGCATGGAAGGAGGTGTCTGAGAGATGTGGAAGTCCAGTCACTGGCCTGGGTAATGTGAAAGGAGATAAAAAGGACAGTGGCTGACCACATTTGGGACTCAGAGGAGAATCAAACCAACCTAGGAGGTGGGGAGGTGCAGAGCACACCAAGTCAGGTGAGTCTTCATGTGTTGTGTAGAATTTCTTGCTGCGGTGTGTTGTGGATACCCAAAGCTGAGGTGGTTTGAGGTGCTGCTGGACAAGTTCAGTGAAAGGACACCAACACTGACTTAGCGATTGCTTCAGTCGCAAGTCACTGGGGGTTGGGAGAGTATCCTGGGGAGAAGTTTTAATATGTTTTTATAGGTGTATGCTTTCTGACTGGAGAAGGGATGTCCCCTTGATGAACCGAAGGCTCTGAATGAATATTATCTTATGCTTTAATGTTGTGTTCATGACAGCACCGGTTCCAGCCTCAGAATCCACTGTCAGGAGCCCAGCAGTTTGTGGCAAAGGATCCTCAGGAGGATGATGATTTGAAGCTGTGCTCTCACACCATGATGCTGCCAACACGTGGCCAGCTGGAAGGAAGGATGATTGTAACTGCATATGAGCATGGGCTGGACAATGTCACCGAGGAGGCAGTGACAGCCGTTGTTTATGCTGTGGAGGTGAGGCTGGCCTGGGTGGCAGCAGTGGTCTCATGACACCAGCAGCAAAAGGCTCTGTGTGCAAGTCTGGAGCATTGTCCCTCAGCACGGGGGGAAGCCTGCTGCTCTCATTGTTCTCCAATTGCCCTTTTGCCCCAGAGAAATGTGAGAATCGAGAGGCTTTCAGGTTTGTAGTGCCCTAGATGTAAAGTCTTGGACTGCTGCCTGCAAGTGTTAATTGTGAAGTACTTGGACAGTACCCCAGGCATGCTTAAATAGCTGTTGTGGAAAATACTGTTCCTGTCACTTAAAAGCAGGGACAGAATGCCAGTTTGACCAGTTCCATAAAAAGCAGTCTGTTAGAGGCACAGTGTCTGGCCTGGCTGTGAAGCAGTGGGATCAGGTGATAATCTGCAGGTGAAGCCCTGGTTTGGCTTTGGCCATTGGTGGTGCCTCACTTTACACATCCCACAAATGACACAGCCACTGCTTGGAGCATTGATATGTGGATGCTTTCTGTGCTTTCTGCACTCAGGATGTTGAGGCCAACCTGAATTCCCCGTCTGGGAGTGAGGTCAAATTTTGGAGTTGTCTGCTTGTGTTTTTCAGACGGTTCCTTCTCCAGCATTTTTCAGGCAAATGAAAAAGATGAGTGAGTGGCTTTTCACTGTCATTTCAGGGCCTGGATTTCAGTTCAAGTGTAGCATCTAGTGTCAGTTATGAAATCTTAACCTTAATCAGAGAATTAAGGGAATTTCCTAGCATTGAAGACACCCCTTTGACATTTGAAGCAGGACATCACGTATTAAAGTATAGTTCCCAGGCTGATGCTTACAGTACTCACAAAGTGTCATGTTCTCTGTATCCAACTGCTGGGTAATGAAAACATCCTGTAGCTTGTCCAAATATTGGTTCCCTTCCATCTTTAGATCCTTGTGGTCATAGCAGCACTGCTTCTGTCTTGCCAATTGGTGAGGCCCTTGTCCTAGCCGTGAGTGAATAAATCATCACATGTCCTAAGATTTGGTTTTTGTTGCAGAACCATCTTAAGGACATTCTGACCTCTGTGATATCCAGGAGGAAAGCCTATCGTCTGAGGGATGGCCATTTCAAGTATGCCTTTGGAAGCAATGTCAACCCTCAGCCATATCTGAAGAACAGTGTTGTTGCTTATAACAATTTAATTGAGTGGTAAGGAGCTCTCAGCACACTGATAATGTAAATGGATTTTGCTAGTCTTGGAATAACACTGTGGTTCAGTTTCTTCTTTTATTGTTTTGCTTTCACACGCTAGGAAGGCATTGGTATGGAGGATTGTACAGCTAAACAGGGAGTGAGAATATGGGGATTTCCCAGCACTGGACTGTAGGACAGTATTAGATCTCTGTTCCTTATCTCTGCTTGTCCATCAGTTTATTACTGCTTTTTGGGAACTTCAGTAACACAGGAATTCTCTGTGTTTATGTAGGCATGGCTGTTATGCCATAGGATTGAAATGTCAGTGAGGACCTGCAGGACACTGCCATCCTGTTATTTCCTGCATCCAAATGTGTTTATGGTTCCTTGGGACATCTTTCCAGTTAGCAGAGCTTCGAGGTCCTCTTGTTTGGAGTCTCAGTGTCAAAAGAGTTTGTGCAGTGCATCTGGCAGCATGTGTGTATGAGAAGGCAGTTTTGTTTGTCTGTGGCAGCTTCTACCAGTTGACAGGAGGTTGTAGTTGTTTTAAGATTTGATTATAGCACTACAGACAACTCTGCCTAACGGCCAGTGTTTCAGTTTAATGTTGTATGTGCCTTAATTTTATGCTGGATAGAAACTATTGGCTGCAAGGAAGAACAAAAGCTGCACAACCAAGACCATTTAAGCAGTGCTGAGGCATGCTGAGGATCAGTCCACACTCTTTTTATTAAACTGGAATTTTAAAGAAATTTTTATTAGAGCTGAAATAATTCTATGTACATAAGGGCCACATCAGCTGGTGCAGAACAGCAGGGCCCTGCTATGTGACTGCCACAGCTGGTGCTGCTTTTGTGACTGGGATGTTTTCCTGCCTGCTCTGCCCCCAGCCCCCTGAGCAGCACGACGCCCTCGGCGGGTCAGAGCCTGGCCCCCCCGCCTGCTCCTGACGATGCTGAGCAGCAGGCAGCCCTGCTCCTGGCCTGCTCTGGGGACACTCTGCCAGCATCGCTGCCTCCAGTCAACATGTACGACCTCTTTGAGGCATTACAGGTAAGCTGGTCATGTCACACCTTCGTGTCACAGGCAGCGCTGTCCTGGGTGCCCGCTGCCAGGCTTAGACGTGGTTTACCTGCATGGAGGGCGATTTGTTTTCTCCTCCTATAGTCTCTTTAGTTCGTCGCCTCTCAGATTCTTTGGCTTTGATTTGTTCCCACTAACTCATGGTTTAATGCCTGTTCTACTCCCCTTGGTCACAGAGCTGATGAGGAAATCCCTGTCTCACAGCTGTGCAAGAAGGGTGAACTCTTCCTCTGCAGCAAGACTGCAGCAATTATATCAGAACTGAGCTAGACAGATTTTGACAGTGCTGCAGCAACATAAGTTACCTCTCATGTCCCTTCTTACTCCTCATGTTCCACCTTAGTACTTAGAGTACTTAGAGGAATACTTTGTCCTGGTGTGCAGGCCACTGCAATGGATTAACTATGATCACCCAAACCCTGGGGAGGCATTTAAGGTCAGCTGGGTGAATTTTCATTGGAGGTGTATGGCTGTGGTTCCCTCCCTCTCTGGCAGCTGTGGGGGCATTGTCTACTTTGAATGTCTAAAAGTATCTGGGAGAAATTCCCCCTTGATGATCTCTGCTGTTGCGAACAGGCCTTGGGGTTTTGTCTCACAGCTGTGGATACAGACCACAGAGCTGAAATCAAACATTCATCTCATCTGTTTAGTCAGAACTGTTGTTTCTAAGGTTTTGATGACCAATTATTGATTACCGCCCCAAGAGCAAAATGACTATTTCCTTACCATGCCACTCCCTTAGAAAGTGGTGTAAGTTGGCTGGTGTGGCAGTGCTGGCGGGAGCACCTCTCCCTGTGAGACAGCCTTTATTCCCACTCTGCAGGGCTGGCACCTGAAGCATCCTGTGGTAAAAAGAGGTTATTCCCTGGGCAACGTGGGGAAATGTCTATGGAAGCGTGCAACTTATTTTCTAACATGCATTTCCAGGTGCACAAAGAAGTTATCCCCGCACACACAGTCTACGCTCTAAACATTGAGAGGATTGTCATGAAACTCTGGCATCCAAACCACGAGGAGCTACAGCAGGACAAGATCCATCGGCAGCGCCTGGCGACAAAGGAGGGCCTCCTGCTCTGCTAGAGCTGGGCCGGTGCTGGGACTTGTCATTCGGATGCTCCTTACAAACCTGTGTCAGCATCTCCAGGATGATGTAATTTATGAGTCAGCTTTTCCTATGGAAATGTGACTGAGTTGTGGGGCACTTCCTCTGCCTCCCAGAGTCGTGTGCCATGGAGTACTTGCAGAAATGCCACTGAATTGGAAAAGAGAAACGTTTGCAAGGACTGTTTTTAGGAAAAATAAATGTGAGAGCTGAAAGAGTTGTTTTTAAATAAGGTGTGCTTTTGTCTTCTTCTGTGAGCATGGGAAAATCTGCCTCCTTGCCCTCCCCTCTCAGGTCGTTTCCCTCCTGAGCTCAGATTCCAGAGGCCTTGTCCAGCTTCTGTTGCAGCTGGTGGGATCCTGTTCGTTAACTGGTTATGAGGGTGGCCTCTTGTGAAAAGGAGCAATTCTGTAAGCTGACCTGAATCGTTCCTCTTCTACCAGGGGAATTTCTGATTAGAAACTGTGACGAAAAAAAGGCAAAAAGGGAATTGTCTTGGTGTAGGAGACTCCTTGAATTTGCGGCATGAACAAATCTCTCATATCACTTCCTTGTAAAAATATGCAGCCTTGTATTACTTCATTACAAAATTATGCAGGCACACCTCTCCACAGGGGAGATCTGCAGATCACCATGTAAAAAGAGAAACTCCACCTGCTGGGTTTCAGGTGCTCTACTGTATTCCTGAGTAAGCTGTGGGAATGAGCTTATTATAACATGGGAATTCCATTAAAGTGTCTTAATTTACTACACCTCACACATGGAGGTACCTGCTGAAGTATGACTCACTTTTTGTGCCTCCAGATTAGTGGAATTGAAACAGCTTCTCTGGGGGAATATGAAAGGGGAAGCTCATGGTTCCACTCCATTCTGGTTTTCTTATTTGGAATGTATTTGAATGGGACACTTGTCATATTTCTTCTGAAGTTTTCTTCTCAAGTTTTCGTCTCTGCTGTACCCCCAGGACTGAAGAGGGTGCAGATCTGTGATGTTTCTTCCCAGTTACTGTTCTGATAACTTCCTTTCCTGACCCCCATGACTGTTCATGTTGGACCAGTGTTGTAATAAGGGGCTGCGCAGCTGTCATTGTGTTCCTGGCTTTCCTGCATCCCCTTTGGGATGTGCTGTGGGGTTAGGCAAAGAGGCAGTGTCTGGGCAGGTATTGGTGACTCTTTTCATGACAAGATCATTTTAGGATTATGAAGAAATTGGGAAAGGCAGCAACAGAGAACTGCAGCAGGGCCTGGCAGGATGGGAGCAGTTGTAGGTAGGTCTGGCAGTGTGTGGTTTAGAGGGGAGTGGGGGAGAAAAGATGGACGATTTCTTTTGGTCCTCTTCTTTCGACTGCTTTGTTTTTCTGTATTTAAGCTGGTCAGAGAGAGCCTGAGCTTAAAAGTTGACCTCAGTGGCTTTTACATGACAATTTTTAAAGGCAGTGTTTAACCTTAGTAACTGTATGGTGGTGACATCATCAAGCCAGCCAACATACAGACTGTGGGCTGTGGGAGGGAGATTTCTCAGATAACTGTGATGCTTCTGGTGTAAAATGAAAGCATTAAGTTTGTATGCTAGAAACCGTGGGGCACCTCGGAGGATCTCCGATCTGAAGAAAGCATCCAGCCTCTGACAGCATCACAGGCGCGTTCTGAAACAAAGTGCTGAGTACGGCCCTAGAATCTCACTCCTGTTTGCCTGAGCTGTGTTCTGAAGAGCCAAGTCATCTATTCCACAATGAAAAAGTGGGTTATTTGGTATGCCTGCTAGACAACAAAGGCTTGAACAAGAAACTCATGTCAGCTGCATTTCAGAGATCTGAAAACTGAAAGGCATGCATTCTCTCAGCACTTTCCCATGAAGTGTGAGTTTTAGTGAGAAACAATGCTTTGCAGGCTTCTTGGGTCATGGAGGTGCAAGGGACAAAAGAATATTCTGAGCTGGAAGGGA
>VYZQ01072770.1:0-17779 GCA_013400655.1 Mystacornis crossleyi
AAAAAAGATAAGCATATTGCATTTACATAAACAGGACTTCAAGTATTGTATATACATCTATTAGTTAAGACTCCTAGGGGGAGAAAAAAACCACATTATTCTTTATTTTCAGGTGAACCTGGCCCCAAGAGGTGAAATAAATCTCACAAGGTCACTTGAGGGAGGTAGTGGCAGAGTCAGAAGAGAGGTTACAGCTCCAAGCCTCCCAGCTCTCATGGTGAACTTAAATCATATCTGTTATTCAAGAATTTGCATGGCTAACAAGCCAGTTACACTTTAAATTGCATTTTATTCTTGTCCCATTGACTCCCCTAAGACATGGAAGCAGTAAAACATTGTCAGAGGGGCAGCGTGCAGTGAATGCATTAGTGAAAGCTGCAGCCAGAGATAAAACAGATATGCAGAGATAAAACAGATTCATAAGAAGGAAATCCAGTCAGTGCAAGGGGAAGCCAAAGTGGAGGAATGTAGGTGTTTCAGAATGAGAAGAGATGAGGAGACAAAGAGGAGCATGAGGCAGGGTATGGACAGTGTCAGAGGTTGAAGAGAGACAGAATGGGAAGGACTGGTGACAAAGGAGTGCCCCCAGTGCCAAACCGCTCAGAAATGCCAGTGAGGACCATCTCCATGAGCACAGCGAAATGGAGAAGCCATGCACTTGCTGAATGTGTCATCAGCCAGCTGAGGGCAAAGCCCAACAGTGAATGTTCAGAGATGAGTTAGGACAGGATTTACCTCACCAAAGTTCAGTGATCTGGAAATTGCCCTCTGTGAAGAAGATCTTTGTTGCTATTTCTCCTCGTCACTGCAGGGAGCAGACATGTCTAGCTGCATTTATACACCTCAGCTTTGGATGACTAAAGGTAGGGAAGACAAACCCTTAGGCTCTGTCCACTGGATCTAAACATGACTTTTAAATCAGGTTTCCCCAAGGAAAAATATCCAGCTTGAGGAGCTGGCAGTAATTGTGCTCATCAGTGATGGAGTCACAGGAGCAACGCAGAAGTAAAGTTCTGAAAGGAAAATTCAGCTTCAGTTTTCTTTGCAGCAAATTAAACTGTGGAATGTACCAGATTACTGATCCACTTTGTAGCTGTTTTTATGGGGAAAATAAAAGCCTTCTCTGATTAAGACTAATTAAACCCAAAGCCTTCATCTCTCTTGTTCTTTTTTTTAACCCAAAAAAGCAAAATACTCCTTCTGTTTACTACACGTTTCTTGTTTTATTGCTCCTATCTCTCTACCATTTTTCTTCTTATATCTTTCTTAAAGTTCGGTGCTTGAAGCTGGAGGTATTATTCAAGCTGGGGCTTTAGCTAAAAATCAAATGAACAACCATTAATATGCTCCCTGTTTCTTGGATAGTAATGCCAATTCCCACGAAAAACCAGGTATGTTGAATCAGTGAATTCATGTGGAGTGCAGCCCAGCTGCATCACGAGGCCTTTACACTCCGAATCAGGCTCCTGAAATCATGGCACTGGCTAAAAGCCTGTGACTTTCTAACAATTTCGCACTCTAAGAAATTGCACCCAATTTTAGAGGTTTTAGAGAAACCTGTGTCCATAATCACAAGAGCTAGGATTATACTCACTGGAATGAACTGTTCTTGCTAACACAGCATCAGCAGAAGTGTGAGCAAGGTCATAAAAATCTTCAGCAGACTATGCAGTTTATTTCCTTGCTTCTCTTTTCTAAAAACCTCCTCTGCTGATTCAGTCTTAAAGTCTTGTGCTGGGCCCAAGAGTTTCTTTCATGGAACACTAGTATTTAACTCTCAAGGGCTTTACAAGAATGAAGCAACCTCGTAATGTCATAGAAAGTCTCTCACTGGTAATAAATGCAGATGTTAGAACAAAATACAGCGTTATCCCAATGGCTCTTGTTGCAGCAGGGCCCAGTATGATCTCCTGCATAAAGAATACCCTATTTCTGAAAAGTAATCTTCACACTGCATCTCAATTAGTTAGAAAAGCAGTGTGTTGTTAATGTATTTTTATTTACAGGGCCATAAGCATTATGGGCTTATGGAAATAACACGAATGAGCTTTTCTAATGATCATGTCCCAAGCCATTCTAACAGAGATGGACTCTCTTTGGGGCTTTTCTGCTTACTTTATTCCCTCTCTGGTAGAAGCAGCTGATCTGAAAAGCCACATGAACATACTCCTAGTACACATAATCCCTTTAGTTCCCTGCATGACTGTAATTGAACACATTGCCAGACTTTGTTTGTATTTAAATATTTTCATAGAAGGGAAAGTCATTCCAAGCTGATCACTTCATGAGGCCAAAAATTTCATTAGGAGTCATTTGAACAATTATAATAAATAAAAAAGTCATGATTTGTCAGTACAGTTGTGCCATAAACACTGTAATTTATATTAAAAGAATTCTTGGTGCCTAAGGATATTTGTCTTTGCTTATGATAATCACCACAACAAATTTATTGAGTAAGAAATAAAACACATACAGCTTTGTAATCCACAGTTAGGTTGTTCTAGTTGAAATTTAATTCAGAAGGATAGAAAGGTTTCTCAGGACTGAAGGGATTATAGGTACTGTAATATCTAATAAGATTATAAAATGGAGGTGGTGGCTCACTGTAATAGAAACCCACTAAGACACAGGATGGGCAGGACTTGCTGGGTTATCAAATCCAGTCCCCAGGTACTGCAGGCAACTGGATCACATGGTCCACTTAATACATTTTGTGAGCTTCATGCTAAAACTAGGTATGGTTTCATCCCAATAATTTTTTACCCTCACTATGCAGGTGGATAAAGAACACCTAATTCATAGTTTAAATTATTCATGGCCAATTTATACCCACTTGCTCATACACCAAGATGGCCTACCTTTAATATTCCCCGTACCTGATGTATTTGCGGAAAGCAATCAAAGCACATCTCAGTCTTCATCTGCTGGGCTAAACAAGACCCTTATGCTCGCTGTCCTTTCACGAAAGGTTGTCCAGTCTCCTCCTCTTAGCAGCCCTTTGCTGTACCCATTTCATTAAGAACCCAGCTTTCTTTAACATAATCAGAATAATGAGTTTTATTCCAAGCAAAATCCTGTTGGGGTCTTATTCAAAGATGTTCCTACTTCTTGCTTTGCTAGAAATGTCTCTCTTATTGCTAGAAATGCCTCTCCTATTGCATTTTAGAGTTTCAGTTGTCTTTTCCATGCCCACGCTGCACTGGGACAACTTGAAATCTTTCTGTGTCCTTGCAGGTTTCCTGCAGAATTTTGTCTGCTGCTATCTCCCTTACTACTTCTGTGGCCTCGCCCTTCAAGGATATTCAGCTCTTGCTGTGTGATATTCTGAACTTTCTCTACATGGATGATACCTCCTAACTTGGTGACTTCAATGTATTTTTATGATCAGAAACCTCTGTTTTCCAAATATGTCACTGATGAAAATAATAACAGTCAGTCTTAAGACTTACAGTTTAGGAGCTCTGAATAATTCCCTTTCAATACAGTTCAGCTTCCAACACCATGTATGCTTTGAAGTTCACCTATAAATCTCAGACTTCTCCATGCAGGAGATAGAAATTTATAGACAGATCCTCATCAGCTATTTTATTCAAGTCCAGACAGCCAGATTTCCCTTCTTTGTCTAGCTAATGAATTACTCTATCAAAGAAAACTATCAAATTAGTTTGATATTATCTAGCCTTGGAAAGTGCCAGTTCCATTTTATTCTGTTTTCCAGTGACTGTCATGACTTCTACAATTCTCTCCTCCCACATTCTTTCCAAAAGCCTGACATAAAATATTGCTGTACACACCAAAAAAAAAATATATTGTGCTTGTTCAGTGAAAAATCTATGTTTTATTTGTCTTTGGTATAGATTAGTTATTTACATCAATATACAATTTTGACTAGCAGGTAATGTTGAGCAGCAGTTATAGATAGGTTGACTCTATATTCCCAGCAGAAACGTATATGCAACCTTTTTTATTCTAAATAGTGTTAGTATCACTTTTTTAAAGGGTTGGAATACAAATTTGGCATGCTGGTCCAACTGAGACACAGCCCCACCTGCGACAGGGTCTCTTCCTGAACAGCTTTATAGTCAACTGATATGCTTTGCAGAAAATCAGAGGACAACATGTACAGTGACTTTTATGGTGATTACAGGCATTGGGCATGGAAGAAGTATAGAAACAGGGAAGAGGTGGGGAGGATTTGGCTGAGATGTGCTGGATGATTGTTTCAGATAGAGATAAATTACACATGGTGTTGTCTTTTTTGTGCTTAATTTTAATTATGTTGTTGGCAGTACACAAATTGAAAGAAGAGCCGGTAAGAAACTAAATCAAGACTTGAATTTCAAGTCCACCACTGACCCACAGACTTTGTGTGTCCTTGGGCAAAAGGCTTTGTTGTTTTTTTTTTTCGTCTCACTGCCTCATCTGTAAAACAGAGATAACACTACTTCTTTTTTCCCAACCTGACTATTTACATAATAAAAGCCTTTCCATGCATGACAGACTCTTATATACTTGTACAGCATCTAGAATAATGAGGACCTGGATCTTGGGACTACAACACAAACAACATAAAACAATTAAGATTACATATCCATCCAAAATATACCTAATGTACCTCATATTACAGTACCTTGCCAGAGAGACATGACTTTATTCCATGGTGAACTCTGTTTGATTTCTGTGGTCCCTCCTTTTGTGCTGCTTTTTTGCCTAAGAAAAGCTTTGGCAGAGAGGTAAGTTTTGCGTAAGTCAGGAGTCCTGTGACAATCCTTTTAAGGTGTCCTGCAGGTGGAAGGCATGATGGACCCCAGAGTCTGAAGGGAATTGCATGGAACTGGGCAGCATTGTACAGTACCTCTGCTTTTCTGCAGCAGCTCTCCTGTGGACCCATTCACCTCCCACTGGATCAGGGCAGATCTGCCTTGAAGGATGCTTGTCCCTCTGCGAAAAGGAAAAAAAGGAAGAGCCTCTCATCCATATTGTCCCTGGGGAGGACTGTGTACCCACTGCAGGTGAGCCCAGCACAGAGCTGTCTTCTTGGTAAGCAAATCCTACACCTTGGAGAGGTCTCACTACATTCTGGGTATTCAGTAGAAAGTGTTGGATCTGCTCATCCTGTTCCATGCTTGTGGGGTGGGGTACAGTAATAAGTATCCCCTCACCATCAACCTGGAGGCTACAGGATCAGAGATCTGTTACTGTGCTGCACATTTTCCTAGGAAATGTTCTCTGAAGAGTTTATGCTCAGCTTGGAGAAAGACAGCTTCCCACGCCAGAACTTTGAGGAAGTGGGAAGCTTTTTCCCCCTAGCCTGTATGCCCAGAAGGTAATGCCAAAATAGCGCTGGAGGTCAGGCTGCGTCTGCACTGCGATTTCTCTGCGTGCTGAGAGAAAATAAAACAGAGGGTGCTTGGCTGCCCTGAGCTGGTGTGTCCAGGCCCTGAGGCTGGGCTGGCTCTGCAGCTACTTGGCATGGAGAGGAGGAAAAACATGCATAAATTAGGAGCTCTTAAGGCCAGTTTCCTTCTTTGGTCCCAGAATAACCGGTCGAGGCCACTTGTATTGCAGCAGCAGACCAACCCCTCTGTGCTGACAGGTGACACTCTTTAGTGCTTCCCTTGTGCTGGCAGATACACCACGCCATTAATTACACTGTGCGACACTGCCCTGGCTAAAAAACATGGATGTTCATCCCCCCTCCTTTTCTTCACGAGATTTTTACAAACAAAAAAGAACAAGAGAAGTGATGGTAACTGCATTAATAATACATAGTTGTAACTGATTAGTTTGGTTTCCTGTCCTGCACAAGGAAGATTGCATTGTGCTGTGCCTATTGTTTTATGGGAACTCAGGCTGGATACCAAGTGTCTGTTACAAATGTTGGGCACCAAATTAAACACCCACACATACTGAAAGGACCAGCAACACGACAGGAAGAATTATTCATTTTGCCAGCAGTAAAATGACAAAGCAGAGGAGTGACAAATGCTCTAGATAAACCCAGAGCTCCAATTTAATGCATGGGATAAGGACCTCTTTTTCCAAATAAAGACTCCCAACTCTTGCAGTTTCTTACTTCTCCATAATTTAGCTGTGCACATATTTGGCATTTAGAGTGTGACGGATTTACACATTTGCTATCAAATGAACTGCAAGAGCTAATCAGCTCGGGCAGAATTGCACATATTAATGAAGAAGGCTCTTCTGCATGCCTGCAATGTAGACACCCACTTAACTGGGGCACCAGAGACTAATTTGAAAAGATTTTGTTCACGTAGCTCTTTTCCTATGATGAATGCTTGCAGGGAATCATGCTGTAAAAAGGGAGCAAGCAGTATCTGCAAAATCTGGCTAAATGGTTCTCATTACTGAGTGATGGAAGAGCAATAGGAAAGATAATTTATTAGTGGCTCAAAGCTAATGAGAATAATTAGCACTATGATGCTTTCTAAGCAAACACAGAATAACTGTTCCTTAAGGAGCACTGTCTCCCTGCAGCAGTGCTGAGTGCTCTGGGCAGGAGGACAGGACTTCCAGGGGCAGGAATCTTACAAACCAAGGACCAGGTCGGGCAGTGGTGTCGAAACACCCAGACATCCCATGCGTCTGCATGAGAGCCGTGATTTCCTAAATTTTTGGCTAACAGACCATCTTTCTTTCTACCTCAAAAACAGCTACACTGCGCTGATGAATAGAGTTTACACTTCAGCTTAATTCCTCGGAAACCAGGGGTTAGAAATTGCTTCCCTGGATACTGAGATTTTTTCCAATATTGCATCACACAGTGCCTTCCAAAGCCTTGCAAAAGCCAAGCCAGTCAACAGTGCTTTGCAGGAAGTATTTCAGTAGCAGTGGTCAGTCCCCAGCAATCCCGTCTGCCAGGAGAAAAAATTCCATTTGGCTTCATTTTCTTTGTAGACACCCAGGTATCCTCCTGCCCCACTCTGTAAATAAAAGCAGGATGTGCAGAGAAAACATACCATCTTCTTACGACCAGTCAAAGAAACTAATGGGGAAAATTCTGGTTTCCAATCAGTTCCAGCACAGAGCAGTAATGTACACAACTGGATTAGCCAAAGGGCTGCACTCCTGTGGTTCCAGCAGAGCTATGGAACGCTCAGGGATGCTGGGCTGCCAAAGGCAAAGGAAATGCCAGCGTTTGGCTACAGTGCTCAACACCTGCTGATAAAAGCTGATTTTCCCCCACCTCTCAGTTTTCAGAATTTACTCCTGCAATCTCAGTGTTCCATTACAGACCCAATCACACTAAAGTAAGCTATTAAATTAAAATGAGGTGCACGTGGGCAGCAGTCCCCACTCCCCCGAGTGTCATTTGGAGCAAATAGCTTGTTTCATAGTTTGTAAAACGCAGTTGGCAGGGGTTCAGTGTTATTCTAGGAAATCCATGTAGGCAACATTTCTTTCTTGTAATATAGCACTATCAAGAATATGGAGAGTGATTTTACTTTTTATTTTTTAAAAGGCAAACAGACAAAACATCTGTAGGCTACATTGCCAGGTCTTGACTTTTCTTCTGAAAAGCAGTTCGCCTCTAAAATCACCCATAAAGCAATTCCATCTGAAACAAGACTCTCTGAAGCATTCTCTTAGAGCATACTCATGATGGGAGGTTTTTTACTCCCAAATTAAATGCTGCAAGAACACAGGTCTTACCTCTCTAATCTTTTTTCACCAGTAATATCAGTCTATCTTTGCGGATGACTATTGAAAGGAGTTTAAGTTAGCAAGATTTGGGGACTTAATTTGGTCTGAGTGGGAGTTTAGAAAAATTCTCAAGGCTGTTTCACCCAACTGCAACTATTTAGGAGGGGCTTGGGGATCAACATGGCTGTCAGATCCAAAATGCAATTTTAAGAGGGGGACGAAAGAGGAAATGGAGGGGTTTTAGGCTGCTTTTCTTGACTCAGATTGGAAAGCAAGTCTCTTCCAGCCTCTCCTGGAGGAGTTGCTCTGGTTTGAACAAGTAAGGACATAGTTACTGGGTCAGAGATAGATGGATTACAACAGAGCCAAATCATCCTCTGGGGTCACAGGGCTGGGATAGAAGCTTATGCTCATCGGGGTTTGCCATATCTCAGAGCATTCACTCTCCTGGGAACTTTTCCCTTCTTTTGGTGGATGAAACAAATCCAACATCTCGGGTTCTTTCGTTAGATGGGAAAACCACTTCCCCTCCAGCTTCAAGTACGCACAAAACGCTTGGCCCTGCTGCCCTTCATCTCTTGGTCCAACCACACAGCAGGACTAACACAGCCCTGTGGGCTATTTATATCTTGTTTAAGCCAACACTGGGGAACAAAGTGATGCACAATCCTTGCTCAGCCTCTCTGCTGTGTACACGTTTTACCCTTCCTCGACAAGATTTAATCTGCTTAGGGTTAACTATGTAGCAGATGTCCAAGACCTTTGAATCACACCTTAAAAAGACTGAAAGACCAAATCCGTAATTGCAAGAGCAGAATCTCTGATTCACTGCAAACCATTTGTTATCAGCAATTAAGTTTCTTGCTGATAAATGATTCATGACTTGAAAGCCCAGATTACTCACTTTTAACCACATCAGAAATTCCTGTGTGATTATGAACGCCTGGGCTATGCATCTACTGCAACAGGCTGGAAAGTCTGAATGTGTGAAATGACCAACCATTTAAATACAGAAAATAAGAGCTCTTACATAAATTTTTCATTCACAATGGAATGAAAGTCTGTAGAAAATAATAACATTTTTCAATTTCAACGTGACTGATGTGAATATAAACATAAATTGACTTCACTAGCGAATAAAAACAACAACTTTTGCTTTACTGGAGGCAACAGAACTAAAACAGTGACTGATATCCAGACCTGGCCTACTAATTAAAAAGGCTTGGAAGCAAAGCTCTGAGCTCCCAGTACACTCTAGTTCCCAGTAACTAAGGCTTTTGTCAGCCATTTGATGTAATCATTTATGGTGTTCAAAACTGGATTTTTCAAAAACCATTCAGACCATAAACCAGATGAGTCATGACCCTGTAACAGAAGGTAAATTATTCTCAAATATTTTATATTTGTGCATTAACACATGATTAGCCAAGAAAAAATGAATGCCCAAGTCCAAGAAGTAACTGACAAAAGACTGAAGGGAAAAATGAGAATCCCTAATTTTATTATGGTGTAACCAGCTGTAAGGAATTACTAGTCTGAAGCACAGTGTGCAATTGTCTTATCCTAAACATTTACTAAAGCCTATAATTCAGCATGATCCTGCCTAGTGAAGTCACCATTGGCAAGCTATCACTTTTTTCTTTCTTATTTTTGAAGAAGTCTACAATTCTACCAATTAGCACAAACATAGGCACAGCCTATGCACAGAAATGCTCAACATTTTCTGGAGGCTGTATTTCATTAGTGCCAGCTGCTGTGACTCTGAGATCAAAAGAGATGCAACAAGTTCTGGACTGATCGTATTTGATAGTTTGCTAAAAGCAGAAGAATTCCTGTTTGAGATCTAATGGCATCAATATGTATTGTTTCCTAAATGCAGGGCGGAGTGCCCGCTACTTACGTGAGGATAGCTTGAAATAAAGAATTATCATGATCTTCAGCAAAAGTGCTATACACAACATAAGTAACTGTGCTAATTGAAAGGGAAAAAAAACAGAGTAAGGGACTTCAAAAATTAGGCTACTTTTACACTATGATACTATGTACTATCAGGCAGCCGATTTTTTTGGGTGAAGAGGCTCATGAGGTGCCTAATAAGAGAAGATACTTGGCACAGCTCCATGGCCATTCCAACTGATGTCACGGTTAACAAGCTGGCTACCACACAAGGCCAATCAGGCTACTGGTATTCCACAATACTCACTAATGGCTTCAGCAGCTTAACGGTGCCAAACATACAGGGCCATTAATTAGGCAAGAGAGAGAAGGAAAAAACACTCAGGGAGGAGATAAGATGCCATTCACCTCCTGAGCAGCCCCTCAGCACAGCCTGCGGGTCCAAACTAGAAGGAAACGAGACGGGGCAGACTGAGGAGCAAGAGGAAGGTTTCAGACCCAGGTCACAGCTCTCTGCTGTGGGAAGCTGTTCTGTGCCCCCTGCAGTGCCAGAGCAGAGGGAGGCTGACCCTCCCACCACCACACACCTGCAGTGCTGCCCAGCACTCCCGAGGCCAGGATGTCCCAGCCACGGGCAGTGGGAACTCGTCCCGCGTGCGCTGGCTCTTCCTAAGCCACCACCACCCGTGGGCACTGGCCCAGCGGGGAAGAAGCTGAACAAGGCTGATTAATGATAAAAATACTTGTCTTTTTTAAAATTTATTTTTAGTTCAAGGTAAATCACAACTTCCTGCCCCTCCCTCTCCCCTCCTGTGAAGATAGAAGTATCTCCAGATCAACTTTTTTTTGTTTAAGCATCAAAAGTGTAACACATTTCAACTGCTGCTGATACAGGTTTTACAGTGATGACTGTCAGAGAGAGATTGTTTGTGCAACTCCTTAAAGAGCAAAAAGGAAGAATCCCTCCTATAAAAGCAGATAAATTTTTGGAATGTAAACAGGTAATACACACAATTACTGCATTACCAGAAGTATTATGCATTTAGTATTTTAGTATTATGCACTTCTCAAAACAGTTGAACATAACATTTTACAACACACATTTGATATGACCCAATCGTAACTTGAAGGGAGACTGTGTACCCTGTAAGAGTAACCATGTACCTCTATAAGATAATCATTCCTAACTTACAGATTCCATAACTTACAGATACATTTGACAGTACTGATGCCAAAGAAGGAGGGTTTTTAATTTCACCCATGCTCTGCTGATTTTTGATGCGTGGCTTAATTCACTCAATACATTTTATAAAGGTATGTAAACAGTTCTGATTTAAAGACTAGAGAGGTTTAAAGGAAATTAACAGATCTGGACTGGTCAATGTTAATGTCTTTGTTAACTCATATACCTTATTTATCCCTGAGCACCTTAAAATTGTTCCCCCAAATCTTAGTCAAGAACATGTAACTATTTCACAAGAATGTAAAACTGCATTTGAATAAATCTGTGACTTATAAATCCCATTTTCCTGGACTAATTTAAACAAAACATAACAAAACAAACCCAGACCAAACCATGTCCCCTCCCCTTTGTTTTTCACACGTACTGCATTACCGGAACAAAAATTTCACCCTAACAAACAACATCACCTACAGACACACTAGACTACAAAAATATTGCATAGGAGTGTCAGTGGGCATAGTCTCCCAACATGAGAGAAAATGCTAAGTTTTCTTTAAAACATTATGGCAACATTCTAATTTATTTTCCTTTTAAAAATCAAGTGGTTTCACTTTATTTCAAAATTGTACAAAATGGCCATGGCTGTTTATAAAAAAAGTCTCTGTCTTGAGAATATGTGAAGTCTCAGGTGCATCAACAAAAGACCTGGAACCATTCACAGTGCAGCGGAAAGCTTCTTTTGAGGCAGAAACTACAATTCATCCTTCTTCTTTCCTACTCTTTCATGATCTCTTTCTCTCAGGGTTCGCATAAAAGTGGTGAATCCAGACTCCTGGTTTTGAAGGAAGAAAAATATGGGTCATATTTTTACCAACAAAGAAAAACAATGCATCAAGAACACCTTTATTATTTTATTATTTCACTGCTGGGAGCTTCCGTATCCCAGCAGAATATAAACTAAGGAGCAGTTGCTGAGTTTCTGTACCCCACAGCGGAACAGAAATATGGAGCAGTTACTGCTTCTGCATTGCCTCATCGTGCCATACTCTGCTCCAGTGCTGCTCCACTGCAATGCAAGGGGAAAACACCCATGCACATCCCACATGTCAAACTTTGAAGAGATGGCACACAGAGAAAAAGGCCCTAAAATTCACAGGACAAGGTAAAATCTGTCACTGAACTGCCATTAATGCCTTTTTGTTGAAAACACTCAAAAGACATTTTCAAGCTGCCTCTGTATGCTATTTGTGTCATTTTAAAAGCAGTTACTGGATAGTCTGTTGACTATACACACACTTGCCACTCATCCTCTAACCTAGTTTTGATCACGATTTTCCTCCTTTTCCAAACATTCCAATGATGCAAATCACTTTTTTTTTGAAATTAATAAATTATTATGAAAATTTCAAACCTGGTTGTCTAGATGCCACCCTCTGTATTTCAACAACTTATGATTTAAGGCTGTTGAATGCCAGCAACTTCCTTTCCCAAGGAGAGCTGTGAACACAGCTCTCAGGCACTACAGAAGGCTCAGCTGGGTGGAGATGCTAACACCTGTGTTGGAATACACTGTCGACTGGTACCCCAACACTGAAGTCTTCTGGGCAAGTAGCACTGCTCCCACCCAATCTGACCATTTTCGCATTTAAACAATCACACAATACACCACTCAAAACTGGCGATGAAAAGGGAAAATACCAAAGGTAGAGAGCAACTAACAGAAGTCAAAAACATAAAAACAATGTTGGGGAACAACAAAACAAAATAAAACAAAACCAAACCACAAAGCTTTTCGAAGGCTGAACAACAAAACACTTTCCTAAAACTATTGACTATTCTTCCACTGAAAATAAATGAAGTAACAAGCTTTGGCCGTTTGTCACCTGGAGACATCTTCAAGAGCCCCCACAGAAGGCATTGTGCTAAGCACTGCCTCCAGCATTACCATCAATGCTGCACAGAAGACAGTAGGTCCCCAGAGAGGTGGAAAGGGAACAGAGCAGCCAACAGCAGAGAGACTGGGTAAAATCCTGTTGGGTAATTTTTACCCAAGAAAGGGTTGGCTGCATATAGGGGATTTGTTAGTCCACTATCCCGCGTATGGATAAGTATCTCCCAACTGCTGTGGCCTCAGAGCACTCCTGTATTGGATACAAATTCTTTTTATCAGCCACCACGAATCCTTTCTTTCATATATCGTTTCTCTAAGTATGGGTTAGGGATGCAAAAACTGTGGCTGAAATCTTACTTCAATGGTTGGCTACTGCACCTATCTTTACTCTTAAGAAAAGATCCAGAAGTGGAACTAAACACAGTATCTGTAACAATAGCTGGATCAGCACCATGAAATGGTAATTACTGGGGTCCAAGTAAGCTGAAGAAAACTGGGAGATGAAGCTCCATGAATACTCCCCCAAGATCCTGACTTACAGAGAACTTCAGAACCTGGCTTTTTAATTCATTCTTCTGTATAATTTTCCTGAGCCCTAAGAGCAGCAAAAACTTTCGGGCAAGAATTTTTTTTTCAAAATCACTGCATGGCTCAAAGACCCCAAGTTTTTCTTGCAGACCTCAGGCAATCAATGGCTGCTGAGGAGTAAGCTCCCTCTAGGAGATTATGACAAAGGCAGCCCACAAATAATTGAATTGCTTCCTTATTTTCAGGGACTTTACAACCACTGAAGGCATTATGCCATTTCTGCCCCCACTGCTTGCACTCATAGCATATAATTAGCTGGTCACAGCTGGACAAAAGAATGAAACTTCAGCCCAGGGGTAGATGGCACGATTTGTCTTCCCATCCTGAGAGCCAGGAGTGAATCTGATTCAGGGCAAATGAGATACTTACTTTCCCCTACTCTCCAAAGGACAGCTTTGTCCTGGCTATAAAACCAATGGTCTGTCACCACTTGGCAGCCTAGTGGACCTGTAACACATTTGCCGTGTCCATGCAATCCAGAACTGACAGGAGTTAAGTCCTGTGTTTTCTGGCATTTCTGCCAGTAGCACATGCAATAAACCCTTCCCTTTCACTCAGTCCAAATTCACTCACAGACTTCAGCTTAAAGAATAAAATATACCAAGAGCATTAGCAAATCTAATCCTTTTTCCTCTTCTCATGTTCCTAAAAATAGACCAAGTGTGTTCCTAATGCAGAGTTGTACAGGATTGTGGTACAATCCATATAAGACAGCAACAGAGGCAGTTCAGCATTCTTCCAGCATGGAAAAAATTCACTCCACAGTTTTCATTTGCAAGGCAGGACAGGCAGATGAGACTTTCCTCCCTGTACCAGGTGATGACTCTTGCTTTCACTTACCCCTCGATCTCCCGTATATTTTTCTACAAATTTCCCGTAGTTGTAATAGTTGAAGGTGGGGTAGCCATCAACCCCCTCCTGCTTGCACAGGTCATGATTCTGTCCTTTGGCACAGTCCACTGCAGCGTAGGCGATCTGGAACACAAGAGATCACGTTGAGGCAGGTGAAGACAAAGCAAGAGCCCATTTCATGGTGCTGCTGCTACAACTTAGCCTTAGCAATGAGAGAGGTCCAAGTCTTCTGCCAAACATGCAATGGCTTTTGTAAGGGCTCAGCTGTGGAGGGAGAGCAGAGGGTGGTCATCACCTGGCCTGTGCAGCTGCATGGCATGTTCAACTCACAGAGCAGAAAATCACCTTCCCACTGAGCTCTGTGTTAGACTCCAAACAGGAAATCTAGAGGCTGGATTAAGAAAACCAAATCCAAGCACAGTGGTCACAGCTCTGTCATGCTGCAATATTTTTCCTCCACTTTGGTTTTAAGTGATGAGCAGTGACAGTGGCTTTGGTGACAGTAACGACCCACCTAACCCAACCTCCTTCCTGCGGCATGGCTAATGCTCAGAAAAGTTACCAAACACGGATGGTCACTTACACAGCCTATTCACAGATTAATGATTTCTACTCCAAATAGTTTTTCTAAACTCCATGCAGCTCTTCCAAGGTCAAATGGGGATGGGTAAGAGGCCAGAGAACTGTCTACCAAGCACTGCACAAGGGGAAGATGGTTGCTTGCTTACAGTCTCAGCCTGGGTTTGTATTTCCATCCCTGTCTTTTTTCAGGACTGTACATTATATGCAGCCATTAGCAAAGTGGGCTTTAATTCCTTTTGAAACCTCTAGATGCTACTGTCACGTGGACAAACCCTGAGTAGGAAAGAGCCTGCCACACTTTCAGCCTGTTGGCAGTGGAGCAACACCCTCAGTCCCAGCCTGCTTCCACACAGGCAGGGCGAGGAAACACAGCCTCACAGCCCCAGAGCAGCAGCTCTGAACATTCAAGTCCTGACTCTCTGAAGTTTTAAGGAGGGGCTGCCCTTAACAGTTCTGATGCTGAAATAAAATGTAATTCATTGGATTCTACTCAAAGCAACTGAACCTTGTGCTGTGATTGCACCCAGACTGCTCCTGTGAGCAGCAGCTCAGGCTCCAAAAGCAGGCTGCTCACACAAGCTCTGCCTTCACAGCCCAGCCAGGCCCTGCTGAAGGGCAAGCTTGTTAAAGTACAACCTATGTAAAAAACCCAAACAAATCAGAAGAATGGCACTTTGCAACTTTTTTGATGCAATTTATCAAGCGCTAATTTCATAGCAGACACATCTTAATTTGTAATTTCCATTCCACAAGCCTCCTTCAAACAGCTGATCAAAATACCTTTTGCTTGCATGACTTAGGGTTGCAGTTGAATTGTGCTTCCATAATTAAAAGATCACTTAATATTCCACAAAACCTTCCTGTTTCATGGTGACACTGTCAAAATGAGAAAACCTGATCTCATTATCCTAGCAGTAATTAAAAGAGATTGGCAAAGCCAACTTCAGTTAATTTGCTTGTTTTGTTTGGGCTTTGAAAGCCTTACAAGACAATACTCAGTATGATCTTGTTTGCTCTGTCTTCAGGTGGGAAGTACTAGATAAAGTGAACAGTGTTCTTACCCTAAATATCTGGGTTTTGATTTTAAACATTAATAAGGCTATTACAGAACCAGGACTCTTGAGAGCTGTAAAAAACATGTGTGATCCCATTTTTTTCCCTTTTTGTAAACACAGACTCCTACACATTCAGGGCCAATTTAAATGAAAGGTTAGGAATAATAAACTGCAAAAGAGTTTCATCTAAGTATTTCTGCCTTCCTGACCTTAGCAGCCAGGCAAAATTTAGAGCTCTGTTGGCTACTTCTATGTAAAGAAAGGCTTAGAATGGAGACAAACATTTATTTCATGACACAGCATGAAGGTAGAAAGAATACTGGAAGTCCTGGTTTCCTAAAAACTAGAGGAATAAATAATTTTTGTCTCTCTGCTCTAAATATCACACAGAGATTACAGCCAGAAAAGGGGGAAGGTATGCATGTACTCATCCAGATCTTAGTAGCTGGTTTGAGACATGAAGCTGTTGTGACTGATGATCCATCTGTTCTCAGTGTCTTGGATATTAAGAAAATTAGTTTTCAGTACACTGGAAGGAAGAAGGAAGAGAAGCTCTCTATCTGTACCTCTGCAAACATCTAAACTGGTACTGGCTGGAGCAAAGAGTGCAATTTCATTTACAAAAGGCTTTTGTGAGAAGAGCCCCCAGTGAGGAGAGGGTGCAGTGCAGGAGTGCAAAGCTACAAGCCACTGTTAACCTTGTTCAGAACACCTTCACCTGTAGCCTCAGAACAGAGGACTGACGGACGTTAAGGAGGTGGCTTCTGACAGAAACGCTCAGCAGCAGCCTTGAGACACAGCTCTCCTCAGCACATGGAAACCCAGGCTGGCCCATCTGTGCATTAGTTGTGCACACAAAGATCCCAGTCTAAGTCCGTCTGCAGCAGCCACATGAGTCCAGTGCTGTGTCTAACAGGTCTAATGGCACATCTGGAATAGCATTTGGGAGACCTGTCCATGGTCTGTCCTCTCTGCAATGCTCCTAATGCAAGCTCCCACACAGCCCCGCCACTGCTCCTGCAAACACCATTTTGAGCCCAGCTCTTCAGAACACACACGTTTGGTTATTTTTACAGCCAGTGAGAGAAGAGGAATGGCGATTTTCAAAAGCCTTGTAACTCATACAGACATGAGCAAAATTTCATAGAGAAACATCTGATTCCCAAGACTGTATCTGAGGCTGCATTTCAGTGCCTGCTGCCAACAGTGGCTGACTAAGAGTACTTAGAAAAGCTTGAGTGATTACTTTAGAGTGGAAATGTTAAGGCAGACTAAATATAGAGGTTTCTACCATCTCTGTGCACTCATTATCATAGCATCACAGTCCTAATTGTCTTTCCTGTCTCACAGCGGAAGATCAAATATAGCGCACTGAGAGAAGAGAAAAGTGATGCTGGAAAACACTTGTAGCAAAATGCACTTCTGGACTGAGGACCAATTCTTATCTCAATTCTATCAACGCCAGACAGCTGAACTCTGAGACACACCAGAATTTCAGCAAACAGCACTGATGCCCTTTCCTTCTTTCTGTTTGTGTTTTCATGGACCGTAAATACTGAGCTCCATTGCTGGTAGAGGTGCGTCCTACCAGAGGGAATTCCTGCATGGCTCTACTGAAAGGCTGCACGTAGAAAGATGCAGAGTCCTGGCTCAAGTGAGCAGTGTACACTGCAGGGGGCGTTTCCCCTCATTCTCAACCCTCGTAGCAACAGTCAGCTTTTCTGCTTCACTAAAGAAGGAAACCAAGTCAGGAAAAATAACACCCAAAAAAACCTCTCTCGAAATGTGGTTAAAGACTTCTGGAGAATATTCCTCTCAGAACTGATCTTCATATTCAACTACCAGCAACAAGTTACACAGAAGTTCACTGGAGAGCACAGGTTACCAAGACCTACATGCTTTGACCTACAAACCCACTAGGTTTATTCAACCAGAAACTGCAGACATATTAAGCATAAGACATCTGTGATAGGTGTCCAGGAGCCAAGACACTTGGCACTGCCTCTCACAAATTCCCTCTCATGAAGAGGGAAAAACCCTCTAAAAATCTGTGAGAGAAACTCTGCT
>VYZQ01072771.1:0-10508 GCA_013400655.1 Mystacornis crossleyi
GTCCCTTTCCAGATCTCTTGGAGCCCCTGCAGCTACTGAAGTTATACCCAAGTTCTTGCTCAGGCTCCTTCTGAAACAATCCCTGGAGCAGCTTTGAGGGGGTTGAACAGGTACCACAAGTAAACCATTGAAACTCTTCCATCGCCAAATGGGGGAGATGCTGAAGCAGCAGAAGTTGGGTTGGGTGCTCGGGGGCTTTTCCCGCTCTCCAGCCAGGAGAGACGGAGGACATCCACTCCCCCCAGAGAAGATTACCCCCTAATTTGAGTTTAGATGAACTCAAAACTCCACTCAATGGTCTCTTGCAAAATGAAGCCCTTTCTGAAGGACTGTGGGTCGATAGGATCTGTGCCTGTAGGAACGCTGTAGGACAGGGAGTGGCAGGCTCATACCTGGATTAAATTTAAGGTGCATTAAACTTGTCCCTTGGGTTTGTGTTCTGTGCAGGAGACTCCCCCCTGAGGACTGGCCTGTGAGCACAGAGGTGCTGGGGGGCTGCTGGGGTGGTGTGGGGAGCTCCTCTTCAGCAGCTCTTGATCCTTCTTGGTAGCTCTCGGGAGCTGGCTGGGCTGGGTCTCGTGGTCCCATGTTCCACACAGGAGCCTGTGCTCATTGCTGTCTGAAATTAAGGAGCTTCTTGCAAACCTGGGCTCAGAAAAACTCTGAAAAACAAACTCAGGCTAGGAAATGGGCGATGACCTCGTGTCAGAGGGCCTGTGTGTCCAGCTCTGATTATATATCTAAAAGCTCGAGGCAAAACTCTGATTTCCACCATTGGCTGTAATGGAGCAGCAGTGGCTTCTCCTGAGGCAGCGATAAAGATAAATGATGCGTTCATTTGTGTGATATATTTGGACATTGGCTTCTATAAATAGATTCAATTATCAATATAGTTTGTCAAGTGCCTTCTGAGTGGCTGGAAAACAGCTTCAGGAGTGTCTCTCTGGGCTCCTGCGTGGAGCCAACTCTTCAGCATAGTGTGGACCCATTGCTTAATGGGGCAGCAGAGATTTGCAAGATGTCTCTGCTGAAGCCTCTAGGAAATACTATTGCTGGGGAAAAATCTGCATTTTTGTGTTTCTTAATATGAAATTGTTCGGGTGACTCCTGTACCGTCAGATTCCTGCACTAGTGAAGCTGGAAACTGAGTAAAACCAGCTGCTCTAAAGGCTGGCTGCTGTACTTGGAAAGACAAAGCATTGAGCTGTTTTCTCAGAGGTTTGGTCGTTGGGTTGGGGGTTTCCATTTGATGTCCCTACTTTTCCTGATGCTCTTCCCTTTTGTCTGCAGGTCTGGGTCCAAAGAAGACAGCCATCACTGAGGTGAGATGTGTAAAGCTGGGTTTGACAATCCTGTGTTGAGAAATAATAACACAGAGCTGTAGGGAACTCTTTTGCCTGCCTTTTTTGAGCAAAACGGGATTTCAAAATACTTATGAGATTATTAAAAAATCAATATCTATTATTTGAGATAAATAAAATTAGTGGCAGGTCTCCAGGGTCCCTTCGTTGGCATCACTGCAGCTGCAGAAGGGATGTGGAGGGATTGTGCTCATCGTGTGGCCAATTTTGGCTGTGTGATTCATGATGCCTCTACATCAGTGACTGAGGGCACCTCTTCCACACCAGCACTTGGAAGTGGTAACTGGAGAATGCATCTCTTGGGCATCTCCGGGCCTCTGTGTTGGGTCTTACCCACTGGTGGGAGCGAGTCAGGGAGGCTGTGATTTGTGAAGCCCTAAAACAGGGGAGCATCTCCAGGGACTCGTCTTCTCTTGTAGATATTCCAGGTCACAGGTTCTGAGTCACTGTTACCTTCTGGAGAAGAACTCTTCGCAGTTGGCAGCAGGGAATTTAGTAGGAGGCTCTGTTCCTGAGAGCAGTTCCCTGAAACCCACACTCATGGTTTAGGGCATCATCTTCAGATGATTTTTGTTTGATCAAATTTTTTTACATCCCCCTTCCCGTTCCTCACCTAGGATGATGAGAATTTGTATACACAAACAGCAAAATCTTCCCAAAGAATTGCTTGGAATGCAACACTGATTCTTTTGTACCTGCACAGGAATATGTGTAGTGGGAAGCTCAGCTTCTGTGCAAGTTGGTTGCATCGTTCAGTGCACGAATAGGGCCAGTGTTTCTTGCCCTGGAAACAGCCACAGGCAGAGCAAGAGACTGGAAGAGGCTTTTGTCACTGCAGTTCCTCGGATGGCAGTCCCTCCCCCCTGCCTGTGTCTGCTCATCCCGCTGGGAGGATGATGTGAGCCATTGGCAAGGCGGGACGGCCCAGCCTGGGCTTGCACGGTGTGAGATCCCACGGCTTGGTACAAGGAGAGGCTGAGCTGTGCTGCTGCTCACAGCTGCTGGAGGAGGAGTGCTCAGGAGCAGGGCTGGCTCTGCTAACAAAATAGGGTAGGAAATGGGATTTTTGAAGGAGAACTTGGACTGCCCCTTAGTACGAGAAGTACGAGCAGATTGGCCAAAAATAACTGCAAACTCTTGATCAAAAGCTAAAGTACAAAGAACTTCTTAGTCTGAGCAAAATTATCCATTACGTGCTGGAGCCATTGGTTCGGAGCTGGGTCTGTGCAGCACTCAAGAGGGACAGGGATAGAACAGTGTCACTTGGGAAGTGACCTTGGATCTCTCTTTGTGCTACTCAAAGGAACATCCGAAGCTGTTCTACAATGTAGCACACCCTGAAATGGTGTTGGTGTCTCACCAGCATTTCTAGCTGTCTGATGGGCTCCAGGATCCACGGGGATCAGCTGGCAGAGAGCTTGGGAGTGGCTGCAATGTTGCCTGGTGGCAGAGAGTCCCTAGGGCTGCAAAAGGAGCTTCGGGGAACTTCCCAACACCTGATACACGAGGTTGTTAAAGGAGCAGGCACAACCTGCTACCTCCCGGGTTGGCAAAGAAAGGCCCAGGCAGACTCAGAGGTAGGAGAGGAGAAGGGGACAGGAGCAGGTTTGTTGTCACCCTCAAGTGCTGGCAGTCTATAGCAGTTCTGTAAACTGCAAAACTTGTGGAAGAGACATTCCTGTGGCTCACCCTGTGTGGGCTCAGCCTTGGAATTGTAAACAGATGAGATCTTGCTTAAATGGATTATCTCAGTGTGAGTGGGGCTGGGCTGTCCCCATCAGCTGGCTCTGATCTCTCCAGCAAAGCCCGAGGTGTCAGTGTGACACCTGAGGGCGTGGGATTTTAAGAAGAAATCTCTGTGGCTGTTTGATTTAATACATGACTGTTCTAAATCAATGGGAAACCGCAGTCAAGCACCAGGGGAGCCTTGGCAGCTGAATCTTTTCCAAGCTCAGCATCTTCGCTGAGGGCTCTGCCAGCGAGCAGTGCGGGTGTCAGGTGGAGTGTTGCTATTCTAACTCATCTTGAGGGGTGGAAGTATAATTCAAAGAGCATCAGTTTCGCCTGTTGGCACTCTACAGGGTGTTCTCCAGCAGTGCCACGATCCCTGTGTGCAGTGCAGCGTGGGAGTGTGGCTGTGCTGCTCTGTATGTGCTTGGTGGCAGCTCAGCCCGTGCCCTGACCGTGCTCCTGCTCTCCTTGCAGGGCCCATCACTGCCAGGACAGCCGGGCCAAGGAAAGAAGATCGGCCATCGAAGCGTGGATGCTTCTGGGGAAACCACCTACAAAAAGGTTTGGGTTTGGGGAGTGGGCGATGGCACCCAAGTGTGGGTGACAGGCTGAGAGGAGAAGTTATGGCCCAGTAGTTATTAATCTGGCTGAGATTTTTATGCGGCACCCTTGGACAGCACAGTCCTGCAAACAGCAAATCTGAAGCCCTAATTCATCTCTTCAGCAGCTGGGTAAACTTGGTTAGCAGTGTGTAGTGCCTGAGATGACCCCACAGAGGTCACAGACATGACTGCACTGTAATGCAGGGGATGTTATTGTGATTAACTGCTGTGAAATGCTCGCTGACTGCTCTTTTTTCTTTGCCAGACCACCTCGTCCACTCTGAAGGGGGCCATCCAGCTGGGGATTGGATATACTGTGGGCAATCTGAGCTCCAAGCCAGAGAGAGATGTCCTGATGCAGGACTTCTACGTGGTGGAGAGCATTTTTTTCCCAAGGTAAAGGAAAAGAGGGAAAGAATGAATGCATGAATTGTTTCTTTTCCCCTCACTGATTTTTCAAGAGAGCTTTCATCTGTCTGTAGATCAGAGTTGCACACTCTGAATGTTTTAAATCTGCTCCATGACATACAAACAGAACAGTGGGAAGTGTTGGATTCTGCAGTGCACTGGCTTGCAGGGAAGCACAGTGCAAGATGCAGCAGTGTGCACTCTAGTTTCTTACCCTTCCTACGGGCTTCTTTCTACCTGTCCATCTAGAATTTCTTCCACAAAATCATACCACGTCTTAGATGGAAGAAACTTCTTCCAGGAGCTCTCTAACTGTGAATAAACAAAGCTCATAAAAGCTGTGTTCTCCGTGTAAATATATTCTGCTTGGCAAGTGGTGTTTCCTTTACTCTCTGGAAATAGATTTTGGCAGATAGTTTGAAACCTGTTTTCCTGTTGTCCTACCACAGAAGAAAGGTGGTTGCTGTTGTTCCAAAGATGCCTTTTTGCAAGGCTCGGTGCATCTGAATGCACAGTAGCTTTGGTGAGACTGTCCGTGTGTGGTGGATGGTAACAGGCCCTGCCCTGTGTGTGTTCTGTGCAGCGAAGGCAGTAACCTCACCCCGGCTCACCACTACGCCGACTTCAGGTTCAAGACCTATGCCCCAGTGGCTTTCCGGTACTTCCGAGAGCTCTTTGGGATTCGTCCAGATGATTATTTGGTATGGATTTATTTTTAGATTTCTCTGTCTTTTCCTCCTTTATTTACCTTTACCATGAGGGTGGTGAGGCCCTGGCTCAGGTTGCCCAGAGAAGCTGTGGCTGCCCCATCCCTGGGAGTGTTCCAGGACAGGTTGGACAGGACTTGGAGCAACCTGGGATAGTGGAAGATGTCCCTGCCTATGGCAGGGGGTGGAATGAGATGGGCTTTAAGATCCCTTCCATCCCAAAACGTTACATGATTCCAAGTGTGCGTTTGCTGAGCGGCAGCTGCCGGCCTGTACTGGAGGGAGGCCATGACCTGCACACAGTGTGAGCTGTGTAAGCCCTGCAATGGGCTTCCCTCTCTGGTCCTTGTGGTAACAATAACTTACTGTGTTTACAAGCCAAAGGAGTCGTGTTCTGCTGGGTGCGACCCTGTAATGTCCCCTGCGGCTCTAAGGACAAAGATGGGAATTTTTTCTTGTGTACTCACTGGAGAGCTATGCGAGTGTAGTTATTTTAATCATCTTACAAAGACAGAATAAACCACAGCTTGTTCTTGTGCTCCAAAAGCTCCTCAGAGCTGGAAAGGCTGGTTTTCAAATACCTTGGAGTACAAGCTGTTGGGGCTTGGAGTGCACTGTGGTTGAATTCTGGCCCTTGCCTTTATGTGACGTCCTGCTCTGTATGAACTGGGGAAGGAAACGCATCCATGAGTGCACCCCCTGCCCTGCTGGAACTGCCCTTTTTGTGTGGCTTCACCTGTAGCTGGGGGTGATTGCAGCTGAACGCTCCCAGTGGAACAAACCTGTGCCAGTGCCTGGTGGGAGGGTAACAGTGATCCCTGCTGTGCCAGCCAGGGCAGTGCTGACCCATGGATGAGTGCTCAGAACTGAGGACAGGCAAGGAGTTTGCCTCAGTTGGAAAGGTCATGGCTCTGATTTGTTGTTTCTGCTTCTCCTGGTTGTCTCTTGCCTGCCACAGCAGCAAATGCCTTTAATTATGCATGAGATGATTAACTTGATCAAGTCTGAGATTGTTAATCTGTGCAGAGCTGAGAGCTGTTTTCAGTGCATAATGATGAGCATTTAATTTTTGCTCTGATCACCTCCCTTCCATGCCCCGCCTCCCTCCCCATCTCACCTCTCACTGGGCAGCTCCGTGATCCTGCCCTGAACCCACCTGACCCCTGCAGTACCTGGGAGGGCACTGAGCTAAAAAGTGCATCTGCCTGCTTTGCTCTCTCCTTTTTTTTTCCCTCTGCTGCTGGGCAAGTCCCTATTTGAGGACCTGCTGTTTGCATCCTGATGACTGGCCATGTTCTCCCAGCTCAGGTCCCAGTGCAGAACTCTGCTGTGCTTGAGCAGGGCTCATCCCTCTCGACTGCACACCTGGGCTGGGTCTTGTCACGTGTTCTCAGCAGCACTGATGGAGTGAGATGTGGCTGTAAAAATACAGCCGGGTTGGATGGAGCTTGGAGCAACCTAGTCTAGTGGAAGGTGTCCCTGCCCATGTGTGGAATGAGATGGGCTTTAAGGTCATTTCCAGCCCAAACCATTCTGGGATTGTGTGAATCAGGCCCTTGCTTTTGCAGGGAGCAGGGGAGCACAAGGCCGGGGGAGCCTGCTGAGATCAGCCAGTGCGTTGTGTTCCCCCCAGCACAGTGATACGTGGTTCCCTGAGCAGATTGTGGTGTCTCCTGACATCCTCTGTGTCCGTCAGCGTGTGCTGGGCTGTGCTCAGAGAGCCTGAATGTGATACGTGCTTGCAGGCACAATGGGAACAGATAAGATGTCATTATGAAGGCGGGATGTTCCTAAAAGCGCGTGATTAGTTGGATACTGAGTAGTCGGGATGCTCGGAACTGTAATCTTAGTCTCTAATTATAAATTGTCCCTCAGTTTGGCTGCTCAGACCTAACCTATAATGAAAATAGTTCTCACTTCAGCTTTGCTACCCCGTAATCTCCCAGGGAGACAACATGCTGGGGAAGGCCCTTGAGGGCATAGAACTCAAATCTGCAATAAACGGGGGATAAAACCTCACCTTCTTTCCTTTTTCTCGCCAGTATTCGTTATGTAACGAGCCTCTGATCGAGCTGTCCAACCCTGGGGCCAGCGGCTCCCTCTTCTATGTCACCAGCGACGATGAATTCATCATAAAAACTGTGATGCACAAGGAAGCTGAATTCCTGCAGAAGCTCCTTCCTGGATACTACATGGTGTGTATCACCCAGGACCTCAGATGCAGCTCGGGTTTGTCACGGCAGCTTTTCTGTCCAGAGCATCTCACAGGGCAGGTCCTCCACCTGGGTGTCTTGTGTCCTGTCCCCATGGCAGGGACAGGATTAACAGCATGTCATGAAGCCAGTCCCAGAAGCACAAATCCTGCTGATAATTTGCAAACTCTGTGGGCAAACATGAGGCAGATAATTGTGTCATATTTTGGAGGCATGTTCTGGCCTCAGAATGGCTTCCCAGATCCGTGTTTCTGAGTGTCCTTTTCCCAGAACTAGTTCACCCCACTTGGCACCTGCATCTGCCCCAGCCTGGATTTGGGGATGGCTGCTGATTGCAATCGCAGAATCGTAAAACTCTTCAGGTTGGAAAAGACCACCAAGATCATCAGGTCCAGCCTTCAGCTCAGCACCATCATGGTCACCACTAAGCCTTGTCCTCAAGTGCCACAGCCACACACTGTTTGAATGCTTCCAGGGACGGTGACTCCACCACTGCCCTGGACAGCCTGTTATAATCCTTTACAACCCTTTCTATTAAGAAATTTCCCTTAATATCCAACCTAAACCTCCCCTGGCACAACTTGAGGCTATTTCCTCTCCTCCTGTCCCTTGTTCCTTAAGAGCAGAGCCCAAGCCACCACCTGGCTGCACCCTCCTGTCAGGGAGTTGTGGAGAGCAAAAGGTCTCCCCTGAGCCTCCTTTTCTCCAGGCAATAACACAACCACCCTGGATTTGTGGGGAAAGCACTGCTGTCCCTGAGTCGCTCTCATTCCTGCTGTTGGACAGTCACTCCAAAGGTTGTCCTGGCTCCCACTGGCTGCAGTTCCAAGCTGGAGGCCCCCGTGGTACCAGCCAGCTTTGCACATCAGTCTGGCAAGGCAGGATATTGAGACCCAGAGACGTGCACTGGATGAACTAAGTTGGACCCAAACGTGCTGTTTTGGGGTAAAAGCCAGGAGGGGTCTCCCTGCACAGCTGTGCTGGGGGCTCCAGCTTTGTGGATGAGGACTCTGACAGTCAGTCAGAATGAGCAGGGATTTGCTTGTTGTGAAGATGCCAAGGAGAAGGTGATGAGAAGGGATGCTGCTGCCCCATCTGTGTGCCGGGTGCAGTGGGTTCATGTGACCCTACACTGGTTCTGCAAAAATCCTTTCCTCACTCAATATTTACTGGGGAAAATTTACCCAAGGGAGGCAGGTTATGGGATGTCTGTGTGTTAGTGACAGCCAGGCCAGGAAGAAATTCTTCCCTGTGAGGGAGGTGAGGCCTTGGTGCAGGTTGCCCAGAGCAGCTGTGGCTGCCCCATCCCTGGGAGTGGTCCAGGCCAGGCTGGACAGGGCTTGGAGCACCCTGGGATAGTGGAAGGTGTCCCTGCCCATGGCAGGGGTGAAACCAAATGGGCTTTACAGTCCCTTCCAAGCCAAACCATCCTGAGATTCTGTGAACCACTTGCTTTTGCAGGTGACATTCATTCCTGGACAGGATGAGCTCTCCTGGAAAGCACTCCCTGTTCCCTCACTTGTGTAGTAAATCAGGTGTGGGGGTTTGAGTGGGAATGGAGTTGCACTGTTAATCCTACCCTGATCCTGACAAGCAGTCAGTGAATTAAACTGAACTTACCTGTCTGATGCAGAGTTCTGAGTGACCTGTAGTAGCTTTCCACTGCCTGTGGGTTCTGTGGTGCTACCCCTGATCACTCTGCTGCTCCTGGGAAACCACCCATGTCAAAGCAGTCAGGGAAAAGAAGCAGGGTGGTTTCAGCCTGAGTTACTTTAAAGCTGTTTCCATTTACCTGCCTCTGTTGCTTTTGGCACTCTCCAAGAGTGCTCGCTGCTGTGCCCAGGTGGGTGAGCTGAGGGGAATGAAATTTTAATACAGTCACGTTTCTGCTGTCTGTCAGAACCTGTCAGGGCTGTCCTTCCTGCCACAGCGTGCAGAGAAGTTCTGTTTCCTTCCCAAACATGCCCAAAGCTGAACAAGCAAATCCTGCCTGTTGTGTTATTCCTAATCATTCTGCTCCCTAAAAAAAGGATATGACAGCAGAACAGGATATCCGTGCTCTCTGGTTGACTGCTTTATAAAGCAACTCTGCAACAGGAGGAGAACATTTATGTTGTTTTGTTTAAAAAATAACCCTGTCCCTGGTTTATTCTGGGCCAGAGAATGGCTCTTAATTCTGACACTTGTGAAGAGATAAAGAGAGCTGTTATTTTTAAGCTTGAAGTTCCCACTTATTATTTCTCTCCCGGTTTGGTTTCCCTTTTTTAGCTGCTGTACTTGGGGAAAGTAGGGGATTTCCGGACTTGGTTATTCGCCCAGAGAGTGCTGAACATCTCAGTCCCTGTATTTTCAGGTCCTAAAGCCTCTGAAATGCAGGACTTAGTCAAATGTGTACACTGAGCTCCTGTTAAATTCAGAAAATCTCGGCAAAGAATCCCTAGTCCAACTGTTGACATGCTTTGTGGTGAAAACAGCAGGAATTTTCTGCTTAAGTGACCTTTCTCCATGCTTTTTTTCCACCCTTGCTACAGAATCTGAACCAGAACCCCCGGACACTACTGCCCAAGTTTTATGGACTGTACTGTGTGCAGTCCGGGGGCAAAAACATCCGCGTGGTCGTGATGAACAACATCCTGCCTCGAGTGGTGAAAATGCACCTGAAATTCGACCTCAAAGGCTCAACCTACAAACGCCGGGCATCCAAGAAGGAAAAAGAAAAGTCCAGCCCGACGTACAAGGATCTGGACTTCATCCAAGACATGCCCGAGGGCCTGATGTTGGATGCAGACACCTTCAGTGCTTTGGTGAAGACGTTGCAGCGAGACTGTCTGGTAAGGAGGGGGCAGCTTGGAGACAGGGTAAGGAGCCTCTGTGGCTCTCGAGCATGAGGACCTTGCTAATCTGCTAACCCCGGAGTAGGATCACTCCTTTCTCTTGTCCTTTTCCTGGAAAGCCAAGCAGTAGAGTTGGATCTCATGGCAGCCTCTGAGGACTGAGGCTGTGTTCCTTTGCCTGGTGCATCACACTTTGGCAGCCTGCTGCACTTGTAGCTGCTCTGCTGGAGCATTTTCCCAGTCACTGTGCAGCAGATACCGTAGTGTTGTTTGCAAGTCTTCGGGCCTTTGGTGTGATTGTGGGACGGCCAAACTCTGTGCTGTCAAGCCCAGAGGTGACAGAAACTTCCAGGCTCTGTCAAAGGAGTTGTTAGTGGGGATGTGGATGGGATGCTTTGCTTTGATTGCTTTGATTCCATGCTTCGGGGTCTGTATTTCTGCTGCTGGCTTGATATTTTGTCTTTGTTCTTGAACTCAATACTAACCTGTAGGTATTGGAAAGTTTTAAAATCATGGACTACAGCCTCCTGCTCGGGGTTCATAACATAGACCAGCACGAGCGGGAGCAGCTGTCGGAGGGAGCCCACAGCACGTCGGATGAGAAGCGTCCCGTGGGGCAGAAGGCCCTGTACTCCACAGCCATGGAGTCCAT
>VYZQ01072797.1:0-11296 GCA_013400655.1 Mystacornis crossleyi
TCCAAGATCATCGAGTCCAACTGCACTCCCACTGCTGCCAAGCCCACCACTAACCACATGTCCCCACTTCCACATCAACATGTCTTTTAAATCCCTCCAGGGATGGTGACTCCAATGAGATGCTCAGTCTTCCATCTGATGGAGTTTTTATATTCAACGTCCAACCTGCAACACTTTGAACAACCCCACAGAGTGTCCAACCCCAGCCAGATTTCCCTGTGAGGGGACAGCCACTACCAGTGACACCAGACCACATCCCTTCCCTAGGGACTGCCCTCAGCCACCTCAGGGACACCTTGTTCCCCAGAATCTGGCACGTGGCCAGTTTTACTTTGCAATCCTGGCTTGCCCAGGGGTCACGCCCCCATACTCCAGTCCCCTCAACTTGCCCACAGCCGGGGGCTTTGCTGCTGCCCTTCTCCCCCGCATTTTTCAAGCCTTGAGAAAAAAATCAGCACTTTGCTGTTCTGTGGTTTCCTTGGCAACCCCATTTCCCCATCCTCTCACTTTATGCATCTATAACTCCCCCAGCCCCGGTCACTGACCCCCAAAGCACAGTGGCAGGACCCTGTGCACAGGGATGGAATGGGAAGTGGTGTGTCCTGTCCACCACCAGGATGGCTGATCCTGGATGGATCCTCAGCCAGGGATTCCCAGGCACCTGGGCTTCTTGGAAAAGAGTGGAGTAGCTGGTGGTGGTTCGTGTCTCTGAACTGAATTAAAGCAGTTTTGGAGCCGGTCTTTACCTCTCTGTGTGGCTCCTAGTGCTCCTGCTGTGCACAGGGTGCCCAGAGCAGTCGTGGCTGCCCTGTCCCTGGAAGTGTCCAAGGCCAGGCTGGACAGGGCTTGGAGCAGCCTGGGACAGTGGGAGGTGTCCCTGCCCATGGCAAGGGGTGGAACTGGATGAGTTTTACAGTCCCTCCCGACCCAAACCATTCCATGATTTCATGACTGGCAGCCTCTGCGACAAACTGAGCAGATTCCCCTGCCCATTCCCATGCTTACTTCCAATCAATAGGTAATGATTCCTTAGGCAGAGGTGCTTGCTACCTCCCCAGACCTCAAACCCACATGCAGTACTTATCTGGTGACAGCCACCGGCTTTCGCCACGACTCACTTTGCCGTCGTCAGTAGACAGGATTCAGATCACCTGGGAAAACCAACCATCACTCCCACCTCCACATCATTTCTGCTCCCACGGGTGATGTCATGGGGTGATGATCAGCATGGTGGGCACAGGGCAAGAGGACAGCCCTGCTCAGGAATTGGGCTGACTTCCTTTAAAAAGCAGGAAAACACAGCACTGGGGTGGTTTAGGGAGGGCAGAAATGTTGCAGAAGGTGTTGTGTGAGTTGGGGGAAGTCCAGAAAACTCCCTGTGCCTTGGTGACCTGGGAAAGGTGCCTGATGTGCCCCCCAATACTTGGGCTCCAACAGCTCTTCCCCAAATCCCAGAGGGCTGGTCAGTACCCCAAAAGCCGAGCAGACTCCACACCAGCGGGGGACTTTATGCTAAGTGAAGGCAAGAGCTATAGAGACCCTAAATTTTTTAGGGAAACCTCAGCTGCTGCACTTACTTTGAGCTGTGGCTCAGCCAAAGCTTTCCAAACTCTGGGCTTTTTATTCAGCTTTTTATTTTAATAAACCCCTAAGCATTGGTTTTCCTAAGCACAAGGTGCTGCCTCTGCGAGAGGGGCAGGGGAAGATGGGGGAAGCAGGGATTTGGGTCTGGATTCCATAGGGGCGGATGTCAAAGGATGCAGAGGTATGGTGGTCCCTAAACACCTGGAGGAACCAGGCAGGGATATCTGGCAGGACACTCCAGGCATTGAATGACACACAAATAATGCTGAAATAGGAGGGGAAAATTGCTGAGCCTCCTAGTTCTGGTTCCAGGCCCAGCCTGGGATACAAATGGAATTTCCTTTCTCTCACGTTGTTCTGCCTTGCTGTGAGTGATTCAACTGCTTTGGAGCAGTTCTGAAAAAAATTAGTGATTGCCCAGGACAGCCACATGATCCAGCCTGGATCTTCAGCCAAGCCAAAATACTCGGAGCAAAGCTAAGGATTTGAGCTGACTGGGTATGTGTTTTGGGGTGTTTTTCCGGAAAAAAAAAAGGGAGGAAATCAGTTTTCATCTGCAGTGTTTGCAGTCCATTGGAGGGAAATGATTCTTCGAGGTGTATGGCTGCAATTCTCCAGCCCAGGCTTTGTGATGATTAAAAGCATCAAAAGAGCCCAAACTGGACCAAACCTTTTATTTCTAAAGTGAAATGTGTTGCCTGGAAAATTACAGAATATACTTTTCCTAAAGAAAAGCCCGGTGCCCTTTTGTTTTTTGGCCAGAGAGATTTGCTGAGTCTGCAGAGCACTTTGATCTCAGCTTTCCTAAAATCACAGTGCTTGCCTTTAGCTGAATAGGCAGAGAACTGAGCAAAGATCCCCCATTAACAGCAAAAAATCTCTCCATGAAATACAATTTTTCCTCACTTTCAGCTGGAATCATGCCCACTTTTCCCTCTTACAGCCAGGATGGAGGAGATGCCAGGGGAAAAAACCCAGTAAATGCTGTAAAACCCCCCAGCTCCCTCAAACCGCACAAATTCCCATCTCCTGTGCTTCCCACATCAGTAGGTTGACCTAAATATTGCAGAGGGAAAAAAAATACATTGGCTTTTTTGCCTGACACTTTTTTTTCCTCCCTGCCAGGAGCTCTCGGGTGCTCAGCAATTAGGAGCTGCAGATTAATCTTGAGTGATATAATGAAGTGCCGGGTGGCTGGAGGACAGAGCTGGTGGGTAGGTGAGGGGTTTGCTCTACCGATTAACATGGTTTAGGACAGGTTTAGTGCAGGTAGAGCACCCAAGGTGATGGGAAAGAGGAGGGGCCTGGGGGGTTCAATGGGATATTCAGGCTCATCCGCACTCCGTGATCCTCTGCATCCAAATGCGTGGACAGGGCAGGGCTTGTGCTGCAGAGGAAAAATGATCTTTACACATTTTCTAACCCTGATTTTCTTGTAATGTCCCCAAAGTATCTTTCCACCTGCTTTGCACCATCCCAGAGTCTCCCAGCCCCTGGTCAATTATTTCTTGAGGAAAAATGTCCCAGGAGGGCAGGTTGGACAGGTCCTAAGCTCTTCCCCCAGCCATAGCTGTGCAGCTTTTCACAGACATAGAATCACAGAGCTGTTGGAGTGTGAGGGGACCTTAAAGCTCATCCAGTTCCAGGTCAGGGTCACCTTCCACTATCCCAGGCTGCTCCAAGCCCCGTCCAGCCTGGCCTTGGACACTGCCAGGGATGGGGCAGCCACAGCTTCTCTGGGCAACCTGTGCCAGGGCCTCACAACCCTCACAGGGAAGAATTTCTTCCCAATATCCCACCTAACCCTGCCCTCTGGCAGTGGAAATCCATTCCCCCTTGTCCTGGTCACTCCAGACCCTTCTAAATAGTCTCTCTCCATCTTTCTTGTCAGCTCCTTCAGGTACTGGAAGGCCACAATTAGGTGACCTGAAAGCCTCTTTTCCAGGCTGAACAATCCCAACTGTCTCAGCTCTTTGCCTTTTCTCCAAGGTCCCCGGAAGCCTGAAAGTCGAGAGCAGCTGGCACCGAGGGCCACATTCTTCCAACAAATTGCCTTGTCTTTCCAAAAGGAGGCTATAAATAGCTCGTCCTGTAGCGACGCCATTACCCAGGAGCTGTGCCACCAGTGCCGGCCACTCACAGCAAGCCCATTACCCACAGAAGCCAATTTATTCCTGACTCTGGCAGGGTCAGCAACCATCAGGGAAGCAAATGCTAATTAACAGCACTGTGCAAAGCAGCCTGGCCGGGCATGGCGTATAATTAGTGAGCCAACTGCACCCGCTACAGTGCTGGGGCTGTGGCGGAAGGGGCGATGAAGCAGCCACAGAGGAGGGACCCGCTGCAGCTCCCGGCTATAACTCAGGATGAGGGCACTAATTGCATCGGGAAGACGTGTGTCATGCTGCCATCAGCGAGGCTGTGACACTCCACATGGGTCCTCGTGTTCCTCTGATCCCTACACCACCCTCCCTGGTCCAGCACCCATCCTTGCTGTCCCCTCGACGTGCTCCCTCTGCCCAGGCATTTTGCAGGTAAATGTGACATTTCCTCGGGGCAGGAGAGATGTTTGGAATATACAAACTCCTGGTGGTGGGAGATGCAGAGCCCAGAGAGGAATTGTGCTAATACCCTGACATCTCTGCCGTGGTGAGTCATCCAGGGCCTCCGAGGATTCCGGCTGTGCTTGGATACGGAGAAGGTAGAAGCACAAGGCAAGAGGAAATATTGCTTCGCTCAGAAGATATCTTGGTTACAGCAAGGAATAAAAATTGTCCCCTTGGTACCCACCCCCAGCTCTGGTCCCACAGCCACGGGGAGGAGGGGGTGTTGTTCTGTTGGGTGGGCAAGAAGGGCCTCATTTATGGGAGAAATGGGAACACTTAGCCTAGAACATTCAAGTTGTTAATGGAGTGCAATTATTAGTGGAAGGGAGGAGGATGGGCCTTTCCATCAGGCTGATGGGAAAAATCCACTCTGGGATTGGGAATTAGGTTGGAGCATCACCTTGAAGGTGGTTACACTTGAAGGGCAAACACTGCCTCCATCCCTGGCAACATCACTGCTCCGGTGCTCCCAGTCATTCTGCCACATCCATATGGATGTGTGTATGTTGCTTCTTGATGGGGACAGGAGGGCAGCTCCTGGGAACTGCGGCCATCCCCACCAAGTTTTGCTCCCTACTGTGCCATGGGAGGGCAAGCCAACAAGGGCAAGTTAAAAGAAAAGGGAAAAAAAATCCTTTAAATCAACAACGTTTTATCTAAGCCAACACCTCCCTGAGCCAGGGCTGCTCCCAACGTGGCTCTGCCTCCCCCAAACCTGGCAGCAGGAAGGGATTTACACATCAAACATCCTCTCCCTCAAACTGCTGAAGCTGAAACCTTGGGAGAGAGGAAAAAATGTGTTTGGAGCTGTTTTCCTCTCCATATAAATAAGTATCTATTGGCAGAGCATTCCTTCTGCCTAAGGCTTTCATTGGACATCAGTTATTTAATATTGCTCTTTGAAATCCTTGTGTTTGGCTATCAGCTGCTTCACCCCTCTCAGAGCAGGGATATTGGCACTTTGTGTTTAGAAAATATATATCTATATTTAGATAGGCAGACAGATAGCTGTGGAAGAAGAGCTGTTCCAATCATTAAATCACTGCTTTCAATTTTTCCTTATTACTAGTCTTCATTTAACCACAAGCTGGGCTGGCCAAGTGTTCCTCAGGGACAGCCCAGCTGAGCCCAGCGGGTTTGCAGCTCTAAAAGGGGTCTTAAGAAAAAAAAATGACCTCAATCTTATCATCACAGAGGAAATCTTCCCTGAAAATGTCTTCCCAAGGCAGAGGCATTCAGGAAGGGGACAATGACGTGGCTGGAGTCTGTCCCTGGCTTCCTGCTAGGCTGGGATGTTTTCAGAGAGGAAGAGTGGGAGAGGGTGGGAGGAAGATCCAGCATGTTTGCAGGATGCAGGGGGTGAAAGGGGGGAGTTTTGTGCCTTTCAGAAGAAGAAAGAAAAGAGGGAGAGAAATCACCTTCTCTGATCAGCTGTCTGAGGTTCTGCAGGCTCGAGAGGCTGGAGGAGGGGGAGATGCCTTTGAAGCTGTGAGAGGCTGAGCACAGCAGCCTTTGCTGTCACTGCTCCTTTTCCTCTATCTCTTTCCTGTTCCTTATTGTCATCCTGGATTTGGAGCCCACCCTCAGGATGGCCAAAACACCCAACACTGGGATGTCGGTGGTGCTCTCATGGCAGGGTACAAACAGAGCCAGAAATTTCCTCTGAGACCCAGCACTGATAAGTTTCAATTCCTTTTCCTGATGCCTCTTGCTTTTCCCTGGGTAACACCATGACCGTGGAAGAGGCGTGCCATCCCACCTGCTCTCCAGAGGCTCCTAGTGCTGGCTGATGGACTGGGAATGCTGGCAGATGCTCTGCCCCATGGCTTGGCTTTGCCCCTGGCAGCAGAGAGGGAAGCAGGTGGCCGTCTTGGGAAATTACAGCATTGGGCAGCCAGTATCTGTGTCCCTGTGGATGGAGCACCTCCCTGGGTGCTCTCCCAAAGTCACTAGAACCAGCCAAGACAGATGGGAGCAGGCATCTGATGGCATCATGCTGGGAACTGAAGCAAAGCAAGATCCCCAGCACTGATAAAGGGCTGGAGGAGGAATCCCTGGAGGCAGTTGCATCAGGGGTAACATCACCAGGAATGTCCATCACCAACAAACAAGTGATGCTGTTGGCTTTTCTGCTGGAGATACAGCTCAGACAAGTCAGAGATGAGCTGGGTGTAAAGCAGGCAGCTGGTGACCTAAGAGCTTTGCTCAGTCTCTGGCCACATCTGCATGCAGCCTGGCTCTGGCTGATCCCAGCTCCTGAGCTCGTCAGAGCTCAATCAAACCGTCACGGAAAAATCCTGAGGTTTGCCGAGCTTTTTGGAATGAACCCTGCCCCAGTGTTGAGCTGTCCATCACGCTCCCTGACATCCAGGAGCAAAGCGATGCAGGTGAGGGATGCTGCAGCCAGATTCCCTGAACAACTCCCGCCTTCAGGACACGCTGAGCATCTTCAAAACCTCCCAGGATCCTGTCATAAAACTAAGCATCACTTCAGAACCTGCTGCCTGTGAGCTCACACTGTGAGGAGACACAGAGGTTGCTGTGCTGCCCCACAACCAGGCAGCCGCGCCACCCAAACCAAGCACAGGATATGGAGAGCTCCGAGATAACCAGGAAAAGAGCTTTAATCACATGTTTAACACACCCTGTAACCATCACTACTCCCATGCCATTGCTTCCCTGATTTCCACATCTTGCCTCCTGGCAGGGAGTGACTGGCAAAAAAGTGGGCAAAAAGGGCTGGTGGGATGGTCTTTCTGCGGCGCCTGATGCCTCCAGGTCCAAACCACCCAAATCTCAGTCCTTCAGCCCCAAACCAAAACCGATCCAAACCTTCTTGTGCTTTTCCACCAGGTTTCCACTGAAAGGAGGTTTCCTGTCCTCTCCCAACCCCAAACCAAATCATCCCATGGACTTTTGCAGGAGCATGAAGAAGTGGAGGGAAGACCCAGGGTCTGAGTTCAGAGCAAGAGGCACTGAAGCTGCGCTCTGTGATTTGGCACAGTTAGAGAGCAGCAGGATTGCAGCTGACCTGGATTCCAAACATCAAAGACAACACCCGCTTCTTCCCCAGCATCTCCAGAGCCCTCCAAGGAGGTGCATCAATGAACTGAACAGCCACGTGTCCATCCCATCCTGGCACTGGCACCCAGGGCTGCGGGTGATGGCAGGACCACCCCCCCTGCACTGTGGCTCGGAGCTAAAAAGCTGCAGAAAATGTAACATTTATATGCTGAGAAAGAAACCTGCCTCCTCCATTAAGCCACATCTGGCGTGGGTCTAACTCCCATCGTGCTGGTACAGTAACAGACACTGACAAGTCTCCTGTCAGACTCGCAGGAGACAGACAAACAGACCTTATCCCTTGGGAAACCCAGCCCTAACACTCCTCTCTGTCCCTTGTAGTGCTACATGTGTGTCTGTCCATATGCACAGGGTCTTTGGCCCTCCCACATGTCATGACCAGCCCCAGGCACCAGGACACATGGTCCCCGTGTTACAACCAGCCCCAAGCAACAGGACATAGTGTCCCCATGTCTCACTCTCAAAGGACCTGCTCCCTGTCCAGGAAAACCCAGCCACTTCGTGAGCCCAGGGGTCACATTGACGCCAATTGCTTCCACCAGCAGCAAAAAGCTTTGTTTTTCCAGCCTGGCTCTGTCTGGTAGCAGCATCCCGCCCTGGATCCCCCCTCCCCACGAGGGTTCATTTATGAGATGACTCACAGGCTGTTAATGCTCCCAACATGCATTGGATGGAAGCAGCGCCAGCTGAGGGGGGCACAGCTCAGGCTCCCAGCTCCCCAAAATCCAGGCAGACACTGCCAGTTCCCAGTCAGTGCTCCATTGTCAGACAAAGGCAGCACAGAGGGGGGAAGTGGGGTGGTGAAAATACCTAAATAAGCAACAATCAGGGAAAAAGGCTGCTGTGGGGATTGAGTTCCCCAGGGATGGGATGTGATGCCTGTCCTTCCTTCACTGCCAGTAGAGCTTGGTGCCCACGAGCCATTGGCTATTGCTGTCCCCATCCCTGTCTCTGCCACGAGGCCAGGCACAAACCTGAGTGAAGGAAAAGGGCTCATTAACCCCTCCGATGAAATAATCATCACTTTGGGGGCATTTTTCATGGAAAAGGATGAACCAGCAGATGTGCTCACCCTGTATTTGTAAGGATCCTCGCTGCTCCCCAGCCTTGGGTGGGAGCAGTGGGCTTGGGGCAGGCTGGCACTGTCACCAACTCGTGCCCGGCAGGGGGACAGCCCCCCTCATGTCCAAAGAACATCTCAGGGATACTGGTGGCATCACCCTCGAGACCTCACCGACCTCTGGGAGCGGGATTGTTGCCTGCACGGTGGTGAGCAGAGATTTTCCATCCAGCCTCTGAACTCAACTCCGACTCCGGCCATCTCAGTGTGCAAACACCCTGCCCTCAGAGACAGCCTCTCCACACACAATGTGGAGGAACTAATGCTGCAAACCCCCCACCTCACATGCAGCCACGCAGAATGGTGAGGCAGAGAAGAATCTCATCTAATTTTAACTCCCCTGACGGATGGGCTTTGTTCTTTGCAGCAGCTGCCCCGCAAGGTATGAAAACACTCAGATATGTTGACATGGGAAAACAAAACACACAAATCAGCCCATTTTCCTCTTCAAGGCCGATTTATCTGGAGCTGTCAGTGGAGGGAGGGGAAGTGATGAACCCTGGGGAGATGGGGGAGCAGCCTGGACTCTCAGCTCAGTGGTTTTCAGTGTGGTTGGGCTGATGCTCATCAAGCACCTGGTCCATTCTCTCCCAAGCCCCAAAACATCTCAGATCTACACAAAACAAAGTGACATTTTCTGCTGCAATTCCCCAAGGTGTGATTCTGCACATGTCCAAGGTTCCTCCTTATAAATGAGAGGAGCTAGATGCCAATGGAGCCCCCCCATAAAATGGTTCACCACAAGCTGAACTTCATCCTGGTGCCCCCATCGTACTGACTACTTGGTTTTCTGAGTTGGGATGGGTAGGATCAGACCCTGGAGAATGGTGACAGCAGCTCAGGGGGAGGAGGGGAGGCTGGTAAAGGGTTGGTGCATCACTTCTACAAGGGGAAGGAAGTGGGAAGGATGGAAGGGTGGAAGGATGGATGCATGGATGCATGGATGCATGAATGGTGCAAACACAGCCCTGCTCTTTTCATATGTTGTTTTCTGGGAGGTGCAGCCATTGCCTGGATTTCCAGCTCTGTGGGAGCCTACATCCCATCTCCAGTTTCCCATCTTTGACCTGGAAAATCCTATCAGCTCAGCTTGATGCGAGGCTCCTCCTTTTTGCACTGGCTCTGCTCTGCCCAGGTCTACCTCGTTAGCCCAGCTCTCTACCGCACCATGATCCCTCTCCCAGCTCCTGTTACACATCCTCATATTTTTAGACTTGGCCTGCAGGGCCCACGATGGGGCCACATCCCTGAGGGCAGATGTCACCATCTGGAAAAGAAGAGGAGAGGAAGGGAGCTCGTGGGCTCTGCAGCAGCCATTGCCACCACATTCCTATCTTCCTCCCAGGAAGAGTTGCATTCACTAACAAGAGAAAAGCCATGCAAATAATTCCATCTCTTGGCAGGGTGGAGGGGAAACATTCCAGAAGCTTTCCAAGCAGCATCTGATTTTGACTTCTAAGGTAGTTGATTTGTTGAGGGTTTTATTCATTTGCAATCCCAACAATTTTGGTTCCTCTTGAGCATCCAGGGATGTTCCAACAACAGAGCCCTGTAAAATGGTTTTGTGAATGTGAGCGGAAAAGCAGGAAATGGGATGGAGAAAGTGGTGTGTGTCCCTGTCTGTAGGTACCATCCAGCACCAGTTCATGTGGGGTTTAGGAAGGATCATGGACAACACTGGGACTGGGATGCAGCACCCATGGTGTTGTTTCAGTCAATCCCCATCCCCAGGATTGACTGCAGATGCTGAGCTCCAGGTCTGCACAGTATTTGCTCTAAAAACAAAACCCTGCACAAAAAAAAATCCTGCTTGTGTAGCATTGGGAGGCAAGAAAGCCTCAAGAGAGGGACTGCAAGAGAAGCAGGAGAGCCCATGGTGTGACACTGAGGGCTGCTCCTCTTGCCAAAAACCACTCTCACCCCAACTGAAAGCCAGTGCACCTGGTTGTCCCAGCACTGCTTCTTCAGATTGGGGGCAAAAATCCATAAAAAATTGAACACTTCCATCCCTGGAAATGTCCAAGGCCAGGCTGGATGGAGCTTGGAGCAACATGGTCTAGTGGCAGGGAGTGGAATTAGATGGGCTTTAAGGTCCCTTTCCATCCAAATCATTCCATGATTCTATGAAGATAGGCACTATAGAGGGGGAATAAAAAACGGAGTTTCCCCTCTCTGCATCACAGCTCTGAAATGTCACAGGCAGGACTCAAGCTGGCTGCCAAACTGGAAATTTTATCAAAATATCAAAATATTTTTAGATATTTATATTTTAGATATTTGTATATTTCTATCATAATTCAAGACTTGGCAGAGCTGCCATTGCTCCCACCTCTGCAGCCGTCCTAGTGTCACCAGAACCCCAGTGCAAGGCTCTCCCTAACAGTATCATGACAAGGTGAGAGGCACTTAGAGAGTCTCAGTGTCTTTCTGAATTCCCAAAAATCTTCATGAAGAATTCATCTCCCCTGTTTCCTCCTCCGTTAACCTCCTGACATTGCCATGGATTTTGACTGGATTCTGGCCAGAGCAGATTCACGGCTCCTGCAAATTATTTTTATGTCCATTTTAATTAAAACAAATAAATTCCAGAGAAGAGGGTCTTCTCACCATGAAATACACTGTCAAGTTTGCAGCCTCTGAGTAAATCAAAACACTGCCATTAGTGGCTCCAGCTGTAAATCCCTTTGGATGGACCTCAGCTCACCAAGCAAAGGAGCAATATGAATTGTGCTCCTCGACAGCCTCAGCAGTGCTCTCACCACCTCAACTTGATATATTATTTATTTTTCAGGGTGTGGGGGAGAAAATAAGAGCCAAGGCTTTGCCACAGAGAATTTCTTAAGAGAAGCAATCCCTGCAGGAGAGCAGGACTCGATCCAAGATCACAGAACCACAGAATGGT
>VYZQ01072886.1:0-16261 GCA_013400655.1 Mystacornis crossleyi
TTTTTTTTTAATTTCCTGGAGCTCTTTGTTCTGTGTGGTGGACAGCTTTTGTCTCTTATTGCTGAGCCCGGCATTCAAAGGCAGGCGTAGGATACGAGAGGCTCCCCGGCTCTGCTCAGTAACAGCCTTGGAATTAAATCGTCATTTATATTTAAGTAGGCTTAATTTCTAAATTATTGAAGCTATAAGCTTTCACTAATTTCTGCTCTGTATGGCTTTGTTGTCCTTTTTCAGACGCAAAAAAAGGATTGCTTTCTCCTAAATTGGTGTGATACCCTGTCTTTTTTCTTAATATACATAGAGAGTATCAGGTATCATTTCCCCAGTAATGCTCAGAGACTCCGTATGAAATTCAAGCCCACGTTTGGGCTTCATCTCTCTCAGGGGTTCAACAGGAGAATCTCAGGACGTGGTTTTCCCACGTGGAGGCAGCAGGCAGCCCATGAAATGGGGCAGGCATCTCACAGCCGTATCTGTGTGCACCACGTGTGGGACCTGTGCTCGGGGTGATGCTGGCACAGGAGTGTGAGTGTGCAGCCACCCGTTCCCGTGGCACTCAGGTGCCTGCTGGGACCATCATGGTGCCAAAAGTAAACTTTGGAAGTGTATAAAGCAAGCTGAGAGAGGGGTCAACAGGACAGGTTGCTCCCCTCCTGATCTGCCCCACCAGCCCCTGCAAAGGGAGTGAGAAATACTAAGTTAGTGTAATAGCGCCTCTTCTTGTTACCTGTCAGGCTCTGGATCTTGCACAGACCAAGCTCCCATGCTCACTTAGGATCTGGGCAGAGGGTCCCAGATCCGGGACTGCAGCCTGGTTCCCCAGTCCTCTCCATCCTGCTGAATCCCAGTTTTGTCCCATGTGCTGTTAGCCTGGCATGGGCCAGCGTAGAGCAGCTCAGCAGCAGCACTGCCCAGCAGAGAGCTGCAAAACTGCTCTCATTTTATATGTGCAAATGAGAAAGTCTCTCTCCCTCTTTTCTGGCTGCCTGAAGTTTTTTATTTCTGATTTCCTTATTTCTCAAGGGTCCTGTGTCACAGCGTGTGAAGTGCCAAGCAGTGACCCCATGCAGTGCCAGCCCCTTGCTTCACAGACCCTTAAACTCTGCTCCAAACCCATGGGATGAGCAGACCATGTGCTTCATTTTGCAGCCTGAAGCAGATCTGGGACACAAGATGCTTTTTTCTCTGTCCCTTTTCCCCCCAGTATTTCTTGCTTTGCACTTCTGGGCTTCTAGCCCTGGATATTCTCCTTTTATTTACCTAACAAAACAATACAAGAATCTCCCTCTGCAATTTAAGAATTCCCATTTAAATCAATCAAGTAACATTAGTCAGAAACAGTAGTCCATTCAAAATTACTTTGAAATCACAAACTTATTTGAACTTTAGTGGAGCTTTTAGTTTTACAGAGTTTAGAAACTAATAAATTATGTAGCAGGGCTCATGAAAATCTACCCGTCTGCTTATTCAAAAGAATATCCAACATTTTGGTTTTGCAAGAAAATAAAAATAATTGTTTACACATGTTCAGGAGTCATTGGTAAGCATATAAAACTGATGGTTAAGGAGGCGAACATGTCAATAATTGCACTTTAAGAGATGAGAGAGGCAAGTAGGCGAGTGTATGAGGAAAGCACAGAGCACACTGATCTGGCCTTGCTATTATATCAGATGTCTCCATTGCATGGCACCCTCCTCTCAAGAGCAGCCCAGTCACTTAACAACCCAGATCTGCTCTGCGTTGGTAATTTAAAACCAGAGTTTCAGAGCAGAGTCAAGGATTTGCTGCCTGTTTTTTTTCAACACATGAAATTGTGTTGATGAAGCTGATGGCAAGTCAGGGGATGTGGGTCGTGGTGAATGGTTCTGCTGAGCTGTGAAGATGCTTTTGCAAAAGGGTCCTTGCTGCTGAAACCTGAGAGTACCTGAAAAGGGAGAGAAGAGCTCGTGTTTCAAGGCGCTGGTTTTGGAGCGAGCAGGGATCCATGCAGTGCTCGGCTTCTTGAGAAGAACAAGGAGATGCTTTCCTCCATCCTGAATTTCAGGGTGGGAGGTGATAAGGCAGAGGGGATGGCAGGGAGGAGAGAGTGCTGAGTTTGCTTTGAATCCCATGGATACAATTAAAGAGTTTCAAAGTTTTTCATGTGCACGCTAACTTCTCCTGCGGAAAGACCTTTCCTTCCCTTTCCTTGCATGGCGTCCCTGCCTGCCAGAACTCAAGCTGAAATTCAAGGGCTTGGTGGTAGGGCTGTGCTAGCTGGTGGGGTTTGGCACTGTGATGCTAAGGTGCCTGTGGCTCTTTTGGCAGCCTTGTGCCATCATCGCAGCCACCATCTCTGATCCATGGGCACTGTCACTCACCGTGTGGCCAGTCCATTTCCTGCTGGGTCTGTGCAAAGGCCCGGCTGTGGGGACAGCCACTTCCCTGATGCTTTCCTGCAGGGTCAGGGAATGAAACCAGCTGTTGCCCTGTTCTACCTTAGAGCAGCCTTGGGAGCTGAAGCCTGGAGGGACCCCGGGTCTGGCACAGCATTTCCCATCTTGGCTGTGCCTTTGCTCTCTGCTTGTGCGTGGTTGTTTCCTGCTCTGTGTTTATGTCGCTGATGCCCTCTGTGGTGAGGCTGTGATCTGGTCAGGGCTGTGAAACACGTGGGGAATGCAAATAACAGCGCATCCTACACTCGGCTTGCTGCCATGCTCTCGGGATGCTTCACTGTGGATCGAGCTCAGGAAGGGTCTTTGCCCTTTCCAGCTATACCAACAGGTTTTATCCTGCCTTCTTTAGAGATGGGGGAGCCCACAAGGACTTGGATCTTGTCCTGGAAATGCTCTTTGTGCTGTGAATGCTTCCAGCTTCCACAGTGTTGCACAAGCGACCTCCTGGGATTTGCTCAGTCTGGTCTCAAACATCTGAAAATTATTTGAGGCAACTTCTTTTGCTCTTCGGGCTCTTTGCCTTCCTCAGCTAAAATCTGTGTCCCCAGTTAGGGCAGTGATGCTGGGTGTTTTTGGGCTCTCTGTCAGGTGGCTGAGATGTTGTGTTATCCCTGTCAGAGACCTCCTGCAGTCATTTAATGAGTGGATGTGCTTTATGCTCTCTGATGGAAAAATCACTTTATATAACCTCTTGTCCAAAAGGAAAGGGAATAAAAAATTCTGAGCTAGTAAACTTTACTGCCAGAAAGATGTGGGGCCTGTTACAGCCTATTTTCCTCTTCTTTAAATGTAAATTTTCTGGGTGCCCTAAAGAGCCAATTTTCACTTTACTGCAGTGCAGTGCTTTTCTCCTTAGGGTCTGGGTCAGCCTCAAGGAGATTTAAGAGGGCACCAGCTGGGTTTTTAGGCTGCCAATTTCATCAGCCTGAAGCTTGTTATAATCTGTTGGAGAATATCTTTCAGGTCCATATATCTCTTCCTTCCATATCCTCCCATTTGCAGAAGGATTTGAATGAAAAACAACCCACCACTGGAAAAACGGGAGCTGTTTTTCATGTGTATGGCCCAGCCTGCATCCAGGTATTTGGTCCTGATACTCACCTGGATCCCACCATAAAATCCTCTGGTCCTGCACATCTTCTTTCGGCTTTATTGGAGCACGACTGGAATGGTTATCCTTGGTGGTGGTTATGCTGCTGATTTATGCTGTGTTATGCTGGGAATAAATATAGTAAATCAGAAGGGAGAAAATTTGTGCTGACGTGAGGCAGTTTGCAGGTGGATGTTGTGCTGTTGGTGTGATGAGAAAGGAGCTGGTGCTACGTTGGTCGCCCCAGCAGCGCTCCCGATGATGCTGTACCAGGAAGAGCAGGGTGGACCCAATTGCTCCCACAATATCTTGCCTTGCCACAAGCTCAGAGTGGGCTGTTGGCAGCTTATTTCATCCCTCTGTGATTAATGTTCCCTGTCTAGAACAGGAGTAATAATACAGGCTTCATCTGTCAGGACCGCATGCTCCTAGGGCAGGGATGGGCCTGCTGGCTGCAGGTCTGGATGGGGTCCAGGAGAATGAGCCAGGATGTGACTGAGGTCCTTGGCGATGGATGTCACTGCTAATTAGAGCAGTGAGATTAGTCACTGAAGCAGAGGCGAGAAAGCCAAATTCATGTTTCCCAAATGGAAAAGGACAGTACAGGGGTATAAGCAAGTTCTTTTGAAGACCTGAATGTGAATCGCAGTGTCAAGTAAAAAATAATTAAACTTATTTTTTTTAAAATGTACTTCAAAGTGTCTTTTACGTGTCCCATTAATTTGAAGTTCTTTCTCTCAGCACTAAATAAATCTCTTGGTTCAAAAGCACAAGTGCTAATTGGTTTCTCTGAGTATGCCTGTCCGCTTGATCAATAGGGGAAGTAGTTTTTGTTAAATATTTGCACATATAGTCACATATTGTATTGCTGAGGGAGATGGTAAATGTTTCTCAAAAGGAGACTTGTAGAATGAGGATTCCAGTAATTTTCTTGTGGCCTTTATGTCAGAGCTAATCACACTTCCTCGTTCCATCCCTTTGCAGAAAGCAAAGCAGTTTTCCTTCGCTCACTGCTGGTGTCGAGACAAGCGGGCTGTTCAGCTGCCTGCCTGACAGCTCGACTCCAAATGCAAACTCGAGCTGCCACGAGCAGAGTTGTACAGTGACTGTGTCGAGTAGAGAGTGGCTGTGAGCCACCCTGCCTTGCAGTCCGTTTTGGGAGGTACCTAGGATGTTGTGTAGGATTAGTGAGGTTTGGATACACAGTCAGATTCTGGAGAGGGATGGGGCTTTCAGACTCCCTGAGTGAATGTGCACAGCCTCAGCAATTTCCTTGCTATCTCTCAATTAATTGCATTTTTACTATTTCCATGTGCCTTTGGAGTGTTTTTTTCTTCCAACTTTGCAGCATCATTTCCGTGCCTCGCTGCTAACCGCAATCAGTTCTTTATGCTGATTGAATCGGGTCACTCTCTCCCACTGTTGCATCTTTATCCTGTCTGTGCTCTCCCTCTGGCTCAGCTGAGCTGACCTCTTGAGCAAACACCAGGAACCTTCTTGTCCCACCATGGGGATTCCTCTGGGAGTGTCTGACCCTTTGTCTATCATCCTGAGCATCCCAGGGAAAGAGGGCTCTATGTTCGGAGTCTGGCTTTGAGACTGGTGAAAGACAGAGCTTGGCTTCTCCCACATCCCCAGATGGCATGAACTAGCTTTTCCGCATGTCTCTGGTTACTTGGTCACCTGGCCCTGAAACTGCAGGAAAGTGGCAGTGGGATTTCTTCAAGCTCTGATAAGCATCCCGTGAGAAAAACCTGAGTTGGAATTTGGGTGCTTCTGGACATTGTGAGGTGTGTACAGGTTACAAATTGGTTGCACAGTGTCACACCTCAAGGCACAGTCCTCCTCTTGAGTGCAGCCCCAGGACCAGTGTCTATCCTCACTCCAGCAAGTGTCTGAGGACACCAGTCCTAATTATGAGTGTCATCACTCCTGCAGCTTGAGCAGCCTGGAGTGAGGATGCAGACCGAATGTTTATGGAGGCAAACATGATTATCTCCAATCACAGGCCTTAATGATGGTTGTTATAATGACAGCAATTGTGGGAAGGGCATGTAATTATGTTGATTCTTCCTTTTATTGTACATATAATAAGCTGTTTTATCTAAGAATACAGGGGTGCTGGGGGAAGATGGGGCATTTATTTAATTAGGATTTTTTTTCTGATTGCGTGTTAAGCTAAATCCTGAAATCTTCAGTCTTTCTGGAGTCAGAAGTTCCTCTTGGCTCAGTATCAGGATGCAAAGGTCTTTATCCTACCTAACTCACCAGAGCACCCACACAGGGAATGGGGCCCCAGCATGGTGTTGAGACTCTGACCACTTGCAGAAAAATGCAGAGCATTCATTTAATTCCTTAATTTTCACCAAAAAAAAGTAATTGATGGGTTTGTGCTGGCTGCAGTCTGACTTGCTGAGAGGACCCCAGGGCTATCTCATAAAAAAGAAGTCACAGTGAGCAATAGATCACTGAGATGGCTGGAGCTAGCGTGACATTTTAAGACTTAATGGGTTAATAAAGTGTGTGTTTTAGGTGTCTGTCACTGAGTGGGGTTTGTCCATTCCCTGCACACACTCATACCTTGTTGGCAGTACCTTTGGCCTGGCCCTGTGGTACCACTGCTGTCTTAGTCTGCTCCATCCATCTGCCTCGGCTCAGGTTGCACTCAATGTTTATCCCCCGTAATCCAATTTAAGTTGCCATAGAAAGCAGTGGGGATTTACAGAAAGAAAGAAAAAAACCTCACTGGGTTTGCAGAGCAGACTTTTTTCCTTCTCTTTCTTTAGTATAACTGCCTCTTCTCATCTCTGTTTTTCTTACCATGCATTAACAGTCTGCCCTCCACCCTGGTTTTGAGCCTAGTGTGGGGGGATCCTGTCTTTGGTGGTGTCTGTGTGAGAGACAGGCATTACAAAGCCTGTGCTGTGGCTGTTGTTTGCCAAGAGGTATTGCTTGTGTGCGTCCCAATTCTGTGAGCATCTGTGGAGTTGGTCCCACTAAACCTGTAAAAGAGGGAAGAAGCTGTATCACAGGTTGGGAAGCCACCCATTGAAGGGCCAATGCACAAGTGAACTGTTAGAAAGGCTTTCTCCATATTTGGATGAAACTGTAGTTTTCTTACTCTGCTGGAATTTCTTCACCATTGCGCTTCTTTTAAAAAACCCACGTCACCTCCATCCCTGTATTTACAGCCTTCAAATATCTCTATAACTCCTGTCTCTTGGTTGCTTTGCATCTTTCATATCCATGTATATTTTGGCCAATCTTTAAGCAATAGTTCTATTTCTGTCATCTTCTGTAGTGTCTGTTCATGACTGTAGGGCAAATTATACCCTCAGAAGGTATGCTGTGACCAAGTGAAGCATAACATGCCAAAGACAGAGCATTTAAACATTCTGTTGGCAAAAGAAGTAAATGAGGACATATCTGTGCGATGGGAAGTGAGGGTTTGCCTACTGTTCGTACAAAGTCTGCAGTAACTTATCTCTCATGGACATCGTTGAGTGTAATTGCTTTGCAAAAAACCTTTTGTGTGGCTGAGCCGGAACATTGTGCATTTGTATTTTGGTGCTTAACTTGCTTTTCATTAAGGGCTGAATAGCACCATGCTTTGCCTGTTACAGCGTGGGAGAGACCAAAGCGACAGAAGGGCACGGTGTTGCGTGCAAGAGGCAAACAGCCTCCTGCTCTGCCAAGCGGGAGAAGTGTCGGGAAGATGCTGGTGGCAATATGGTCTGAATCGGGAGCTGCTGGTCCCCCCTTCACCCCCGCCGGCTGTGCTGCAAACGGGTTTGGGGCATGGCACAGCCCCTCTGCCACGCCTCTGCCTGGTTATGTGGGGAGAGGAATGGCTTTCCAGCACTGCTGTGCGCTTCTGCTCCTGGGCTGGGAACGGCTGACACCCTGTGCTTGTGCAAGTTTTAATTGTCTAATGCTGCACACCTGCGATGGGAGGTGAAGAGGCAATCTTCAGGGGAGTATGGAGTGGAGCTAGGGTTTGGCAAGGTGCTGAAGGGGTGTGCCTGCCTGTTGCTTTCACTGGAGCCTCCAAAGGCAGCCTTGAAGGACTTTGCCTGTGGTTGTGCTTTAAGAAATTGCACCCTGAGGTTCTGAGATCAAAGCTCTGGGAGGCAAAGCATGCCCGGGGGTTTTGTGTTTCTCTGAAACACTTGCACCTTGTAGCCCATTCAAAATGTTTCCATCATCCCCTGTTTGCTGCCAGAGCAGTTGACTCTTGCTGCTGCTCATGGACACACTGCTGACTCTGTCCTCCTCTCTTCATTTTAGATTTTGGCAGTTCCTCTGAGCTGGCGTTCGTTGTGGAGCCTAGTGATGACATAGCTGTGCAGGAGCAACCCTTGATCCTCTACTGCCAGGTGGAGGGCATCCAGCCCATCACCATCACATGGCGAAAGAATGGCGTGATGATCCTGGACAGTCAGAATGCCTTTATGTTGGCCAACGGGTCTCTCTATGTCTCCCGCTTCCAGAGGGTCCGGGGAGATGGGTCCTCGGATGAAGGCGAGTATGACTGCATGGCACAGAACCGCTACGGGCTGTTGGTGAGCCGGAAGGCGAAGATTCAGGCAGCGAGTAAGTATGGGCACTGTGCTACCCCCACCTCACAGGGCAATCCCACAAGGGGCACTGGCTTTGTTGGGAAGCAGGAGGGTGGCATGGTGGGTGCTGGGTTTTCATGGAGGGGGTTTAAAGGGCGGGAAGGGAAAAAAATCCTGGAGCTGGTGTCAAAATGTGGCCGGCATCTAATCTGTGTAGCTGTCCAAGTGTGAAAGAAGAGCTCATCAACTTTCTTGGGTAGAAAATGAAAACCCACCTTCTAACAGTAAATTCTCTGTGTTGGAGGTGTAAGCTACAATAAAATCATGTGGTGAAGTAGTCTGTGGTTTGTGTATCTCCTATGGTGAGTTTGGAAGCCCCTTTGCTGTGCAGCACAGCTGGGCTCTGCTTGGCAGGCAGAGCTTCCCAAACCATAGGCAAGCCCTTCTGAAGATCATAGTGTCTTTCATTTTGTTATTTAATGCTGGCAGTGTAGAGGCAGCAAGGTCTTATTTACTACCTGGTGTGGCAGTGCCTTTGGGGGCAAGGCTAACAACACCAGACAGATTGTCTGATGGGGGAGCCTGGAGGACGAGAGAGATGAAAATGTCAGTGAGGGAATGAGATTTAAAGGTGGGGGAGGAAGAATTCCAGGGCAGGCTGTGACTCCAGCCCTGCACACTACCTGGCTTTAGCCTATTGCATTGCCCTGGCCAGAGTGGTTGGGCCTGTTGGGTCTCCTGGTTTTCCCCTGTCAGCTCTCGTTGCTGGTTGGTATTTGTCCCAGGACTGATGGCAGAGCTGGGGGGGTCATGGTGGTTTCTGCCCCTGTTGTGTTGGTGGCCCGCTTTGCCCACAGACTGTGTGGGGGCTCTGGGAGTGCAGCCACTGATCCTTTTGGCATTCACCCAGAATTGCTGCTGGGTGTAATTTCTGTGTGAATGTGAGGATGGGTGTGTGGTACGGCTGCAAGACCTGGTGGAACACTGGTTTGTTAAGTTTTGCTGAAGGGTTCTCCAGCTTGTTTGGGAGATGGCTACTGCTCTTCTTTCTGTGCAAGTCACTTACTATGGCTTCTGTTGCATTTGCAAATATCACCATGATTTTTGGTGCAAAGCAGGGAAAATGTAAGGCAAAGTCTGGGGCTGAAGTTCTGTCTGCATTCCCCAAACTGGGGGGCCTTTTGGAGCGCTGCCGCCCACTCCCCGCAGTGCCAGGGCCGGCTGGCAGCCCACCAAGGGAACACTCCAGCCCTTGTGTATAACAATTCCCCAAGTGCATGAAGTGGCCATCTGCAAACCTAGTTTTTCATGAGTGTAAGAAGTGACATTGTCCAGGAGCCAAGGGCTTTGGGGCCGTGCCAGATTAGCAGCTGGATCTCAAACATGTCAGTCTTGTGGTGCTAAACCTTGGAGCACTTTTGGTGAATGGCTCTGGCATTTATGAGCTGGAAGCCGACTGATGCACAAGCACAATACCAAACTTCTTGGACCTGTAAACTGGAGACATGAGAGCTGGAGGAATTACCTTTGAGATTGCGGGTTGTCAATAAACACTGTTTTCTTGGCTCCTGCATCAATATGTATGTGATGTGCTATGTGTCCCTGAATAGCGTTTCCTTTTGTAGCTATCGTTTCACATGAATCAAAATGAAAAAGAGATCGTGTTGAAAATGCTCTGGGCTCTATTCTGGCTGCAGGCTTTGTTTGTTGCCAGCCCTGAGAAGAGATCTGGGTGAAGCCAGCACAAACGGGGCCCCGCAGCCTTGATGCCACAGGTGCCTGCAGATAATGGGAATAAAACAGGATGTTGGGACAAATGTAACCTGCTGCTCAGGGCAAGCTCCCCCACTGTGCTTGAGCCGCAGGAACACACACTTGCACTTAAGACTCTGCTTAATCATAGATGAAATCTCCTGAGAATGAATCACAGTTGTACCCTGAGCCCCCAAATCTCAGAGTGGTTGCACACAAAAGATAGTGATTTTCCTTGCTCCAAGTCCCAATCAGCAAGTCAAAGGAGAAGGGTAATTATCCCCATTTTAGGGACCTTCGTTTCGAAGGAATGGGTGCTGGCTGCCTGGAAGGGAAAGAACCCAAGTGCTAAGCAGACCTTTGCAGAGCAGTAAATACTGCCGGTGGGTAAAACCTCATCCCAGTGCTGATCTCTTCTTCCCTCTGAGCCTGACAATCTGAACACAAAAGCAAAGGAGAAATAAAAACCTTTCACAAACAAAAATCTTGAAAGTTGATCAAGGCCGTGCTACTGAGGAATAAAAGAGATCTGACAAAGCAGAGCCCCTCGAGAGCTCTGTTGCACTTTTCGCTGTCTTCAAAGGCAGGCTGTTAGTCTCATATCACCGTTACAGACCCTGGCTTTGTATTATTGCTTGGAATATAATCTTCTTGGCTCGGAGGAATGTACATATTTGCATTCAGGAAATGTGGGCTGGATATCATATTTTTTTATGTTTCAAATTTACTTCAACACTTGGCATTGAGTAAAATTTAACTAGAAGAATATGCTGCTCTCAGCTGCTGTGCGTGCGGCCCTGATGGGCTCAAGGTACCGGCAGTTTCCTCACAGAGCCGGGTGCATCTTAAACACTTCTTCCTAAAAATTAACTCATTAAATTTATTTAATTAAATTCTGGGGTATTTTTGTATGTCGCCATTATTAATCAAAGATATTCAGCGCAAGGAAGTGGATCTTGGCTGGTTTGTGGATTGGCTGGTCAGGTGCTAAATACATTGACAGTATTTTCGTAGTGTAACTTTCTTTTGAACAAGCACAAGTGTGCAAGAAGCCTACGCGTGACTGAGCTGAGCGGGGAGGCCCTCAGCATTTTTACCCTCTGCCTAACACCCCGTTGGAATTCTTTCAGTTGCTGTTTCTGTGTCTGTTCAAATCCTGGTGTGTTAGTTTAAAAGGTTGTGGAATGCAACATGTTTTTATAATCTGATCAGATTATTGAATACAGATCTTTTCTGTCTCCCAATGACAGTTTTGTAATTTTGCATGACTCCAAGCTGTCTTAATTAAAATCAGTTTCATACTCAGAGTGTTCTCTGGAGGCACCACTTGGCTGTGTTTCCACAGGTCTCCGAGGAGCTGGATTTCCCGTGTGCGTGCCAGAAGCTGAACATGCTTTGGCTCTCTGTGGATGAAGATACCCTCTGAGCAATTGTAACATCCAGAGTCCACTCCTCTGGAAGGTGGGCTCCCCAGAACGCAGCCACCTTTCTTCTCATCACCACCCTTTGCTTAATTTGGCCTCACTAGATCTGATCATATTGTCTCATGGCATTTCCAGCCCTTTTTGCCGATGCTGTAATTTGATGGACCTGGCTCCACATCATCATAAATCACAGCCCAGCCAGTGGAGTAAGACCCATTGATTATATCACTCAATAACAAGCAGTTACCACTAATTGGAAATCACCATCAAACTGGGTATCGGATCAGGCTCTGCACGTATCCAGCTTGAGAGTAGCAATTTTCCCTGTTTGATCTGATGCTTAGGGAAGAAAAAAAGAAAAAAAAAAGAAAGAAAAAAAAAAAAAAGAAAGAGGGGAATGAAGTCGGTGGTCCAATTTAGAGCCAAAGAGATTTCTTGAAGTTTGGTGAATTGGACCTGCCCAGTATTTGAAGTACTGCAGGACCTGATAATAACTCTGGACAGATCTGAGCTTGTAAAGACACTTTCTTCATCCTGTCTTGCTGCAGGGTGACTGGTTTGTAGTCAAGCATAGCAGCACACATCCCTGTGCCCTGTTCTTCTCCCTGACCCCCTTTCCTTCTGCATCCTGCCCCATATTCTGCTCCTCCATCCTGCTGTGGCTGTCCCTTGCACTTACCCTGCCAGCAGGAGGGCAGGATTGGTAGCTTGGGCAAGGCAGATGTTGTGACGCCCCTCTGCAGTGATCCCTGCAGACAGCAGCAGCTCCTCTTGCCCAGCCTGGGGACAAGCATGCTGTCCCCACAAACACAATGGCCACTGTGACCTCGAGGCCAAAGGTCTTCAGGTCATTGGCAAAATATAGAAGTGGGGAGGGCTGGTGTGTATGCAAACTTGCAGGTTGGTTTCCCTGCCAAGCTATGTGGCTAGGGGAGGAGGTTGGGAATCACAGGGATTTTAAAGCAGCAAAGATCTTCCCACCGTTTCAGCTCCTCTGCACAGAATATATTCAGGGTTTAACCTGCAGCCCCCTTTCCAGGCTCTGGGGTGGTGGGAAGAGCTGCTGAGCCCAAATAATGGCAGCATTTATAAGAGTGTAGAGACAAGAAGGAAGTCTAAAAGGATTAGGGAGAGACAAAGCGGGCTGATTATTTTATGGGTCACAATACAAGGCATTAGAGTGAGATCACAAAGGGATGTAATTACAAAAGAAGGCCATACTGGGGGGGATCAAACCAGGATTAGAGTGGGAAATGTTTTTACACAGTTTTGTTCCACTCATTATGAAGTTAGCATTTTAAATTAAGATTTAAATAAGGTGACACCAAAGTTGTCACCAAGGTATTTCCTGGGCAATGCCGCTGTTTGGACGCAAATTGCAAGTCTCAGCTCAAAACATCAAGGCAGACCTTAAACATGTGGGTCTGCTGTTGGTTTCTCTTGTGCTTGTACAGTACCTGTGTTGTCAGCAGAGCCCTACCTATGGTTTGTGCTTAGGACAAGTTAACCTGTTTTTGCAGTTGGAAGTGGGATACTTTTGTGACTCCTTGTTTTACTGGTGCAAAACGTGCTGGAGGTAAAGGTATGCCCTGGTGTCAGTTACAGTTCTGGAGACATCTTCCTTTTACTTCCAGAAACTTTTTTGCTAATGGTCATTTGCATTTTCTTGCAGTTTAACTCTTGGTGTTACATGCCAAGTTTCCTCTCTCCGTAAGTGAGATTTTTCCCCCCTCTTGTGGCTCTGCACACATTTAATGGCCTTTCTTCTCCAGTGCCAAGCAGAAGGGCTCAGCCCTGATGCCAGTGATGTTTCTATATTGCCTATGCTTTGAATGCTTATGGCAAGCCCAGAGCAAATTCTGGGCTTGCAGCAGTGGGTCTCAGAGGGGAAAAATACCCATGAGGAATTACTAAAGGAAAAAAAGGAAAGCAAAAGAAATTAAGTAAAGCAGAAACACTGTGAGAGGTTTCCAGGAGATGGATATGATGGGTGAGTGGGTTATTTTCCTCCATCAGCTCTTTTGGCTGCCCCTAGGACATGCTGGTTCACGTGACATGGGCTCTCACATCTGTACTGTTGCAGTAGTTGGCCCTGTGTGTGCTGCAAAACAAATGTACAAATATAGGAGTCATCAGGGGAAAATTGGAGAGATTTGACTGCGAATTTTAGTAGATTTGCAGGATTAAAAGAGTTTGTCACTTACCACCCACTGCATTTCAGCGTCTGCATGTAGCAGCCAGGATTCATCCTGAGACTTGAGCATATTATAAGACCATATTTCTTTTGGCTGCTCATTTCTCAGCAGCGTGATAGTTATTTAAATATCATCTTGCACTTCTTTCCAAGGCTTCTTACGTGGATGCGCCAACCTTAGCTCCGGCAGCGTTATCTCTCATATAGGGGGTTTGCACTGCAGGCAGTAATGTCACTTAGTCATTTGTAGAAAGCTCAGGGGAAATATATCAGAAGAATTTCATTAATGGCAGCACTGTTGAGTTATTTGTCTCAATTAACTCTTGGAGCACAGCTGAGGAAGTTCTGACATCTCTGTGGCCTGCACCTGCAGCATGAGGCAGTTCTCTGCCTTCTTTTTTAACATGGGGTGAAGCTCTGTGATACCTGCATGGGCAGTTCTGTGGGGACAGCACAGTGCCCAGCCCCGTGTGCTTGTACCCTGCTTGTCCCTCTGCCTGCTGCTCTGCTCCAGCCTCTCCTCGAAGTATTGGGCCACTCTCCTCTATCATTTTAATCAGGAGAGCAGGTCTCTGCTTGTATGGCTTTCACTCTCGTTTTGCCCTACAAGGCTCCCAGCTGGCCGTGGTGTGGCCAGTGACATCCATGCACCTGCTGTGCCTCAGTTTCCCTTCTCTGAACCCAGGATGTGTTTACGGTCAGTGCCATGATTTGCACACTCCTGTGAACACCTGGGGGTCCAAGCTGCTTGTTTTCGTTTATCAGGGACCCAGGTTAACTGGCCCTGGTGCTTCACCTGCACTATTGCTTCTCTCTGAGGGATGCACAGTGCTGGGACCAGGCTGGGGCCCAGATGAGAGAGGAGCTGCTTTTCTGCCACCTTTCATTGGCAAGACTGTGAATAGGAATCAGTTTTGGGGGCATTTGACCAGAGCAATCAGTGCTCCTGATCTAGTGAGTAACCACTGAGATGGGGATTTGAGGATGTCATGGGTTGACACCCATGACAACCCATGACAGAGGACCTTGCTTTGAATGTTTGGGGCCTTTGGGTGCAGTAGTGATATGAACAAGGTCAGACCTCACAAATCCCTTCTTATGGGTGAGTCCCTGCACGGGTGCCAAAGCTACTTTCCCAGAGCTGGCAGTATGGGACCTGGGAGAGACATCAGCCAGAGCTTCCCAACATCAAGGGATGCTGGATCTGAGCTCCATGCACCTCCTCTTCTACTCTGATTTTGGCTCTACCCACCATTGCAGCCCTATTGCTGGGAAGGGAGTCTGCTCCCACTCCTCCTAGGCACAGCATATGGTTTTCAGAGAGGTTCTTGCTTTAAACCCAATTTTACAGTTGGGTTGACTGAGGCAAAAGGAGGTCAAACGATTCGCCTGAGGTCACCCAATAAGTGGCTCAGATTAAATCTCAACCCACGACGCTGCCCGTTCCCAGCGCTGGCTGTGCTGGCCAGACCAGATGGCCTCCTGAATGCGGCGTCAAGATCCTCGGCTTTTTCCCCACCTCATTGTTCTCCATTGTGGGCTTCTGAATGCAGGACCTTGAAAGTGAGAGTCATTTGGATTTGCAGAGTCCAAGTTACTCTGTTTAATGACATGGATTTGCAGGAGAGGGTTTAAACACACTGTTCATTACTGAGGTTGGAATTTTGCAGAGATTTACCTCTTTGCTTTGATTTTCTGATGATAAAACTCCCTCTGCCTGACCAGCTAAAATTGGTCCCTTACCCGTTCAGCTGCCCTGCTGCTGGTTCACTGACTGCAGGGCTGCCTTTTCTTTGTACCTGTGCAGGTTTGTCCATAGCTCTCTTGGGTCCTGATCCCTGGGATAATTCCCCAGCACCACATCCCTCTGGTCTGTTTGTGCAGTTTGTGTCTTCCCCCTTAGCTTGGTTCTGGAATCACACAAGGGGTCAGTGCAAGGTGCTGCTGGATGGACAGTGTCATGTGTTTACCTCTGGGAATCTGCAGACTCTCGTGTCAGCTCTGGAAATGTAGATGCTGACATCTCCTTCCTGATCTGGTGTGTGTCCCATACATCACCCCTGACAGAGTAGGGGCCACAGATGAGCTTAAAGCAGAGCTTTAAAGAGCTTCGTAAAGATGAGCTCCATTCCTGCTCTCCAAGCTAAGGAGCAGCCTGGAAAAGTGCATCTCTGTAACCTCTATTGGAAAGTAGGTGTACAAATCCTTGGGACTGGGACGTACAGAGCAGAGCCCATCTGCTCGTGAAGCAGCAGTGCTTGGGTGTCTGGGGCAGACTGCAGTTCATGGGGCAGGGGGGGTTCTCCTGCACCCACACATCCCTCTGCATCCCGCCTTACGAAGGAGGGCCCGCACTTCTGCGCCACTCACATGCTTCAGTAAGTTGGCACCTCTTGAGCATGCCTTGATTAATGGTGTTTTTTTGTCAGTCCTAAGAGGCCCCGTTATGTCCCTTTGATACTACATTTTGAACTTACCACTGTCACTGAGCTCAATGACTAATTTTCACAGGTCATGGGAGAGGGACAATGGATCAGGCCACATTTGGAAGAAACAAATGAAATTTTGCTGCAACTGAGAGCACTAATTAAGAGTGAGGATCAATTTGGGTGTACAAAAGAGATAGTTTTAGGCTGCTGGTGTGTAAATGAGTGGCGGTGTTGCGGTAGCAGAAAAGGTTCAGTGTGTGCATACTTCAGCTGCAGCATTGTGCTCTGCTGCATTTGATTGATTCTTCTGTGCTTATTCATCGAGGAAAAACCAAGCGTTTTCCTGCCCGCTGTGCCCGGGAAGGGCAGGGACAGCC
>VYZQ01072971.1:0-13791 GCA_013400655.1 Mystacornis crossleyi
AAGCCCAACTGAGCCATCCACCTCCCTGCCCTGGCAATTATACTCTGAGAGGAAGGTTCAAAGCACTATTGTGATCAATTAAATCGAAAAGAAGAGCAGTGTCAGCTTGCAGCCCTGGGAGGATCCGGCCCTTTACTGATCTCTGAATTAAAAACGCACATCACAGCGTGCACAACGTACAGTTCCTGCAGGGAAAAATGAAAAATCCTTTTTCTAGGCAGAAGCGTTCAGCACTCAGGAGACACAAAAAGCCACGTACTGAGCCTCTCCTTGCAGGGAGAAGGGAAACCAGCGGCTCAGGTGAGTGTCACAGTACAGTTGTGCTCAGTTATTTCAGTTGGGAGCTCCTGGAAAAGCCATCAGTAAGTTCAAATCTGCTTTTCTCATACAGCTTTCGGGGAGGAGAGGGAGGGTTATCTATTATCCTTCTTTCCAGTGCATCGGGTCTGCTGGAAAACCAGGGTAAGGACGAAATCCAGCCGATTTAAAGGGACACGAAGATGGTGGGTCTGAAACACACACTCCCTTTCCCCCCCGGCGTCCCCCACCGCGCCCCTCGGCGCGGGCACATCCAGCCGGAGCCGGGAGCGGATCCCCGCGGGCAGGTGGGCGCTCACCTGATGAGGTTCTGCAGGCCCTGCTTGCTGGAGTTCCTCCTCAGGATCGCGCTGGTCATGGTGGCCGAGCCGCGGCGGGCAGGGTCCCGCTGCCGCCCCCTCCCCAGCGCCGCAGGCAGCCGCCCGGCACTGCGCGCTCCCGCGGCCCCCTCTCCGCCTTCAGGAAGTTCTGCAGCTGGTTTCCTTTTGTTTCTGCTAGCCCCCCCCCCGCTCCACACCCCCGGCTTGTCTCCTCCACCTCTACCTCCTCCTCCTCCTCCTCCTCCCCCACCTCTGCCTCGTGGAAATGTCACGGGAGAATCTCTGGGAGAGCAGCCGCCGGCGGGCCCCGCAGCACAAAGCCCGGCGCTCCCCACTCCCCTGCGAGGGGGATTCTCTCCTGGCTTTAACTCTCTTCTCTCCGTCCTTCATCCCTTCCAGCCCCCTCCTCCTTCCCCCCCCCCTTTTTTTTTTCTTTTTTTAAACACCTTTACCAGTGTTTTTCCGATTACACAAAGCAACTAGGGAGCAGAAATGCAGGTTGGCAACTTGCACTCGACGGGCTGTAAATCACTCCCGCTCCATTCACAGCAGAAGTCTTGCATGAAGGTCTCACCTCCAAACAGTCCCCACGTGTCCGAAGGTGAGCCAAGAGTCACATTAATACGGAAGGGGCTTTGCACTGGGAAATGCCACACCAGAGAAAAATGTTCTCCTCGGATGGAGATAGCAACTGGATTTTGGGGGCGGCCACAGAGCTGCATCCTCGGACAGGCAAGCAGTCTACACCCCGCTTCTGCTCTCAAACATTCTCCCACACCTGCCCGAGTCACCAACTTGCCAGTTTTCCCAGCCATCAAATAAGGCAAGAAGAAAAAAATCTGGCTAAATCTGGCTTGCGTCCATGAAACACTGATATTTCAGGGGATTAAAGAAGTGCGTGAGTGTTTGATGAAGGACTAAGTGTGCCGCCTGCCAAAACAAAATGCCCATCTGCCACGCATTCAGATGGTTGTTCTTCATGCTACCTCCTCATGGGAACAGTCTTGGGAAGAAAAAACAAAAGAGTCTTTATCCCTAACCAGCATCTCCTGGTCCACGTGTGCTTTTTGGGTGAAAAGAGATCCTCTACCATGCCAAACCAACAGGTGCCTGGACTTGTACCTAGCACATTCCAGCCCTGCCTCACACTTGCACATTCTGGTGCTCACGGCATGGCCTGCACCTGTGTTCCTTAAGGTAAGTGGGAATATTCCTCTGGCTGTCTCCAAAATGGGAGCAGCTATGATGGAACCACCCTGCTCACCCTCACCTTCCTTCTGCTTTCAGTCCCTCTCATCTCATTTACACTTTCCCTTTCAATCACTTCTGCTGAAATGTTTCTTGATGCCTGGTAAGCTGAAAGGGTGAAGTTGCCTGTGAAATACACCAAGAAATCTCAATTTTTAAAAAGGAAGTGCCTGCCCTCCTTTCCACTGCCTCTTCTTTTCAAAACAGCTTGGGTTTTTTCCCTGCAGGTATTTACTAAGCATCACCTAAGTGATTATGAACAACAAAACCCACAAAGCACAGACATTGATGCTGTCCTCACTCTCTGGGCTGCTCAGTTGATATCACACTGCATATTTTTCTCTCTAAATTCAGTGAGAAGATGCAAGAGATCCACCACCAAAGATCTCTGTTGCTAAAAAAGAGCTTGTCCCAGCCCTGCAAGTGCTTGCAGGAGTAATTAGGTTTAAGCATATGAACATTCCTATTGACTTCACCACAATTGGCCAGAGTTGAAATGAAACGTGCACCTACAGGGTTTTCTTTTTGGAGAGAATCGGCCCAAACCTGCCACTGACTCCCATGGTCCGAGCCAGGCAAGGATGCAACTTGGAGGAGCCCTGGCAGGCAGAGATGTAGCTCGCAGCCATGGGCCAGCAGCAACTGGAGGTTGGATGAAGTCACTGCAAGCGCTCTTCGCTCAGGCAGAGATGCCAGATGATCCGCAGGGAGCTGAGGAGGGGCAAGGAGGAATGCAGCCAGCCACAGTCAACAGGAGAAGGCAGGAGCCTACTGGAGGCAACAGGACACTGCTACCTATCGGAGGTGACATGCTCTGTGTAAATGGGCAGAGGGAAAAGCTATTAATTCCCCAGCAAGAGAGCCTTGGCTCCACACTGGATTTGACTCCCGGAGGATGCCAGCATGAGCTCCTCGTCTTGAAAGCACTTGGCAGACTTCCACCCCAGTTCCAGGACTGACTGCCTCTCAGAGATGGGGCTTTCAATGAACAGGGCTGACAAAAACCAGGCTTGGATGATGAAATGCAGAACCGGAGAGAGGTCATGACATTAGCTCTTACTGGTCTAAGGTGCTAAGATTATTTGGAAACACCAGAAGTGAAGCAGTGAGAAAGGAGGTCCCTTAACTGCAACAGGCAGCAGGCTCAGCTCTGTGTTGCTCCCAGGGAGAGAAATTCCTGGTACTGAATTCTGCCTGGAAAAATCTTTCAAGGTGGCTGGGCCACTCGACCTCTGTGGAAGACTTCTGCCCTTCTCCCTGGCTTTCATCTTTGATAAAGATATTAAATGTGACAAGAAAACTCATCCTTCCTCCAACATCAGCAGGGTCTTGCAGGACCATAGGGAGAGGAGAGCAGAGCAGGACCCACAGCTTGCAAGAAGGGAGGGAACTGTGCACTAAGTGACACAGGGACCGAGTCATCCCCATCTCTGTGTGGCAGGGAGCATTTAAACCCACTATTCAAACGCACAAAAGATGTGCCCACAGAGAAAGAGCAGTGCAGGAGAAATCCCACATCGTAGCTTTAGTGTGCAGAGGCACCTTGGGTCCCCTCTCCTCTCCTATCCCTCCATGCTGGCCCATGTCACGAGCATCAGTGTGTGCTATGCCCTGTATCCAGGAACAGTAAGGTCAGCATCAGTCCCACAGCTGCTCGGATCCTTTCACAGAAACAAACCCTCTGCTCCCACCAGGAAGCAGGTAGGAGTACAGTGGACACAGGAAGAAAACAAAGAATTAATTCATCTGTTATTTTTTGGCACAGTTTAAGATAGGAAAACCACCACAAATCTCTGCAGCAAAACACCACCCCACTACAGGAACTGGTGCGCCTGGAGCACCCAGGAGCAGCCTGTGTGGCACTGGAATTTCCCAGAGCTCTTCCCAGCAGCAGGGAAAGCAGAGAAGGTGAGATGCTGGGAGACAGAGCGGGTCTGCCTCCATCACTGTGGGAAGGAGGGCTGGAATCCCAGAGAGATAGGGCTGCACCAGTTCCCGTTAATTACACAATCATTCTGCTATGTCGGACTAGTTGCAAAATCAGTTGAAGGCTCACACATGGTCAAGAGAAAAAAAAAAAAAAAAAAGGGAACAAAAATACCGTAGTCCCGCTAGTGAGGAAATACAGCTCCAGTATTTCTCTCCAATACTGCTGGGATGTAAACCACTGTCAGCATAAGCCCCAAAGTACAGTCATTGCGAGGGCCAGTCCTTTACAAGTGCCACTATCTGCCAGCATGGTTTCCACAGGTCGGTGCCTGCATGTCAGTGGTGAATCCCACCCCGAGGAGATGTTCTCATCACAGGGACAGCCTCACATCTTTAGCAAGGACTAAAAGCCCTATCTCAGCTGGAGACCCTGTGCCCCCACCAGCAGCCCCCTAGGACAATGGAGTAGATGGGGGGCATCTCTGGTTTGCATCTTTCCCTCTGCCATCCCAGACCTCTCCCCCCATCCCAACATCCCACCAGCCTCTCTTCACCAGGCACATGCATCCACCATTTTGAAACCAGCCTGACAGGCATCAGCATTTGCCCAGCCCCCTGGGAGTCCCAGTTCAGGGAAGAGGGCTCACCACTGGTACATCAGCTGCATAGATGGTGTGGTTTACACATCGGCCTGAGGGGTTAGGGTTTGCCCACCTCACCTTCACCCCGAATTCACATTTAACTCAGTCCAGCTTACTCTGCCAGCACTCACTTTCAGGCAGCCAAATACAGAGACCAAGACAGGCAATCAAGAGATAATCCCAAGGAAACAGCAGGACTAGCAGCCAAAAGCAGCACATTGTCTCCTTCCCACCAGAACAGCTCTTTACAAGCAGCAAAGTGTGCTGCCAGGAGGGCAGGGTGCCTCATCTCTGCAACTGGCTCAGGGTGCAGGGCAAGGAGTCCAGTCCCAGTGATGCTCCCCAGCAAGTCTTCCTCTGTCCTGGCTATGAGTCAGGAGAGGATATTCCCAAGCCAATGCATGACCCCAGGGGTGTTCAGGGAGGGGGTGCCGTAGGCGGGAGCTGTCTTGGCTCAGAGTTGTTGCCAGGCCCACGCACTCAGAGGAGCACCACGAAAAACATGTATAATTGTGGGTCTAAACAGCCAACAAACACTGTGTCATACTAAGTCTGAAATATTTGGCATGAGATCAGTGATGACTTTCTTCCTACGATATCCAAAGAGGCAGAAATGAGAGGGAATCAGAAGCCTGATCTAGAAGGACCATCCTTCTTCCTCTACCCCACTGCTACCTCTCACCCTCACACAGAACGGAAAAGGGACACTCCCTGGGGAACATCCATAAACCTAAAATCCCAAGAGTTTGCCTCATTTATCAGTGAGAAGAGAGGCTTACAACCCTTGTAAGAGAAGATGCTTTTGCTCCAGGGGTGGTACACACAAGGACAAAGGATGGATTTAAAAAACAAGGGAAGGAGAGAAGCATTAACAGGGCAGCCCAGCACAGTTAAAGGAGATCTGAGCCCCCGTTGCACCAAGGGCAGTGCAAACAGCGACAGAGACCACCTGAGCCACTGTGGTGACCCACCATCCGGGTTTCCCAGACCAGGGCCAAGGCCAAGTGATTCAGCCAAGCCCTGGAGGAGTGCAGCTGGTCCAGCATGTTGAGCCAGCATCATTACTGATACCGTGCACTGCTATCTATATATTATGTTAAATCAACAAAGCCATTGGGAAAGAGACAGGAAGACAAAACAATGGCCACAGATAAGACACTCCCATCCCACACAGGAGGGTCATTACAGGACAAGAGAAGAACGATTGGCCCCAAGGAGACAGGCTCCATCTCTTAGGGGTGCTTGTCTACCGCAAGGCCAAGAAGCAGGACAAAGGACTTCAGCCAGGACGGATAAGATATAGGCAGCTGCTGCCAAGAGGTTGTCTTCCCCCAGCAAACACTGTCGGAAAAGTCTAAAAAAAAGGCCTTTTTATAGCATCACATTGCTTCGTCACGAGTCTCTGCTCACCAAGGTTTGGAAAGCTGCTGAATGAATTTGAATTTTGAATGTCTGTTTAAAATAAATGGAGTGGTCTTTGCTTTGACAAGGTGGATTAGATGAACACTGGGCAGCTGAAGACACCTTCAGACATCTCCCATGTTGGGTATAAGAGATGCACAACCAGTAACAGAGGCACCACCTTCCTTCACCAGGTGGCATCTGTGTGACGTGTTTAAGCATCACCCAAAGCCATGCACCTACTTGTGGATGGGCTTGGAGGTGAGTTCCACTGCATGAGCACAGCCCTGTGTTGAGCCGTGCTGCTCAGCTGACCACACAGCTTTCAAGAAGTAAAATACAGCTTCTGCCCAATATAAACTTATTAGCTCATCTGCAGCTGGCTCCAGGCTCTGATGCAGCACCATGTTGTGCAACACAAGCAATTTTAGCAACCATTAGTCTCCGCTTTACATTGCCGGGCTGTTACTCCAGCTGGGGTCAGGGGAGATTAAATGGATAAGAAGGAACTCCCAAGCACCATGTGACAGTTCCTGCATCCCTCACTTCAAGTTGCTCTTTGTCCCAGGGAAAGGCATCTAGTATCAGCTTGCCCGTATCCATCCATGCTTCCCTCGCGAAGCTGGGCAAAAGACAGGAGCTGTTTTGAAAGGGCTCACAAAAGTATCTTCATGTATCCAAAAAGCTTGAAGACATGTGGCTCCGTCAAGGGCGGAGACAGTCATCAATGCTCCGAAGTGAGGCCCCAAAAAAAAAAGCTCAGAGGAGCCTTTCTGCACACAGGGCAGCTAATGCTGTATGCAGGAAGATGGCTACTGGAGTGGAGAAGCAGCGGACGAGACAAATGCCACCTCGAGGAAGAAGTCCCACCAAAGCAGAGGTGCACAGCCTGTGTATCACAGTAGTCTGCCCTTCAACACAGCTCAGCTTGAGCACAGCGCTGTCAGCTCCTGTTATGGGAAGCTATGTGACAACTGCAAGGAGTTCCACTTATTTTAAGAGGAAATTATTATTGTCATCAATTTTATTGGGGGAGAACTCTGCCCCTCCCAAATAGCTGGCAGCCGTGATTGTTTGGGGTCTGTCAATAGTTCAGGGTTTGTCAATGCTAATGGTTCCAAAGCAGGCTTGCACTGGAAAGGAAACTGCTTGTGCAGCAGAAAAGCACAAGCATGCACAAGCACAGAAGAAGAGATCATATTTTCCAAACTATCTGGCAAGGACTTGATAAAAGGCACTGCACAAACTGTCTACTCAGCTGCAGCAAGCAACAGATACCTAGAGCTGGGAGAGAGGCTGCCTTGGTAATGCAGAATGAATCCCTAACAAAAAAAAACTGTTTTCAAAATGAGCATGTAAGCAAAAGAACCAAAGACCTCCAGCTGATGCAAACTGGCAGAGCGTTCTTTATGCAGAGGGATGGTGCTGACATACACTGGCAAAAGCATTTGGGCCTACATGTCTGTACTACAGCAAGAGAAATGCAAATAAACTGAGCTCCCGCTAATCCGAGTCTTGCACTTCTCAGATCAGTTGCCTGCAGATTGCCCCAACTTTTGAGACCACTGGATGCAAGTCACCAATAAAGCCAGTAGAAGCCTACTGACTGCCATTTCTGTTCATTAATAAATCCATCTGGGTTTGCTTGTGCATCTTCCTCTTTAACCACGTATTCCTTGGACAGTTACCCGATGCACCAGGCTGCTGGGAACCAGCACCGCTCGTGTGAGATGGGCTGAACCCGAGTAGTTCCTGGGTTTGACAGTCCCCCGTATAACTGAGGATGGAGCTCTGCTGCCAGCCCCAGGAGTCCATCCCAGGAGGCACTTGTTTAAAGCAGCAAATAACAGAAGCTATTCTGTGCTGCCTTGCTGCAAGTTCTCCTGCAGATGATGGGGGCTGCGGGAGTAGAGCCCCCAGAAAGCCACTGGAGACCTGCCCGTGAGAAAGACAACTCTGAGTGCCGAAACCTGGGATTAAGACACTTCAACAGCTGCCTCACACATCTGGTGTGTGTTAGGATGGATACACTGGCAAGGGAAACATCCATGGGCTCCAAGTGGGGCTGGTTAACCCACTCGTGACTGAGCCTCTGTGGAACACGTGGACAGGCCGAGGACCGCAAGATACTTGGCCAAGCCTCAGGAGAGCTGGGCTCAAATCTCACTAGTGGCCTGTGCTTCCTAGGTGATACTGGGAAATCAGGGAGCAGTTCAGGTGCCTAAAAATAGGTGTCAAGCAGGGGATGCCTTGGGTTACCTAAGACAGCTGCCAAGGCCTGGCAGATGTCACACAGGTCCAATAGGAAACCACCTCTTCTGGGGGCCAAACCCACAGTGGGCCAGTTCTACAGTCAGGCATCCCTCCCCCTTCCTAAACACCTCAACCTCAGGTGTCTGGCCTTGCAGTAGAGATAACTTGTCCTCTTTCCCTGAGGCAGGAGGCCACGGGCATAGCCACAGAGCACCCACCGTGGGTACTCCTCTGGTACTGATCGTACCAAATTCATGCCATGCAGGACAGCTGCTTTCCCAGAATGTGCAGCACCTCCTAGGACATATTTTTTGACCCATACCAGATGGCCATGATCCATAACACAATCTGGGTAAAGAGGCCATACAAATACACCTGTGTCTTCCTTTCATTGACGTACATCCCCAAGGCTTCTCCTCATGAAAGGCTTTAGAACAGAACCGCACCATGAAGATGCATTCCACGTGCATTTGGCTTCAAAGGAGGCCAAAGCACCTCCTCAGTAATCCCCAAAGACTCAGCCTGATGAGGCGGTTATTGCACTCATATTAAGGGAACAGGAACTGCAGCTACAGGAGGTCCAAGCTGCTGTGGAAGCTGGGGGAGCGGAGCCCTTCCTCACCTGTTCCAGGTGAGCAAGCACCATCCCTGCCAGGCAGGTTTGCAAAGCTGGACTGTGCCAGGAGGGCTGCATGGGGAGGGTAAAGTGAGAGCATCAAATCCTTGTGATGTTCCTTGTGAGCCCCTGAGCACCACTGCAGGTTTGCAGTCAGTCAGGGCCAGATTACACTCTCAGGAGTCTGGTGGTCATACCAATGCCTCCTGAGCCTGAGCAACAGCTGTATTTGGGCCAGGGCTCCCACCCCCTTCAAAGAAAAAGCTGTTCCCAACAAAAACATGGCACTGACGAGGTCTTGGAGCACCTCCTGGCCAGGTGGTCTGTCCAGATGTGAGTCAGTGTCCTGACACAGGCAGCAGCCAGACTGGATGAGTGCCTAGCTGGGAGCAAGCCCAGCTCTGGGGAGAGCACCAGAGCAGCAAGGAGTCAGCTTAGCCCCCAAGCAGACCCCACAGTTGGGCATGTGGGTCACAGGGGTGACGGATGCAAAGGGGGATGCAGGCAGAGCATCAGTCAGGGCTGGATTAGCAAGGTCAGTGAGGGTCAGAGCAGAGGGGCCCAGGATCCCCAGGGCACGCCAAAGTTAAGCACTTCCCTGCTGCACAGCCAGCCCTTCCAGTTATCACAAGGTTTTCAGGTTTGGGGAAAAGCCCTAAACCCTCTGAAGTAAGTTCACCTTACAAAATCCAGGGGCAAGGGATTCCCACAAGCTTCAGAGCCAGACTTCACACTAAGAGTTTTTTAAAAAGCCAGCCTTCCAGCCAGCAGAGAGTCTTCTGTGTTTTCAAAAGAAAAGTGCAATTCAAATGAAGGCTGCTGGGCAGTCCCTGGCTTTAACACACACTCCTCCAAACCCATAGTTTTACATAGCAGAATAAGCTCGGAGGCAAGGCGAGGCAAGCCAGGCTTAATTTATTTTTTTTTTCCCCAAGGAGAAAAGGACAGTGAAGGCACCTGATACCTCCTATAATTAGAGACATTTCTTTATCCCTAATGCCACTGCCAGAGCACCTATATCCAATTTGGAAACCATAAGTCTAACCCGGCTTCATTAAATAATCCATCTGGTCCTCCCCTGTTAATTTCCCTACTATTTTTCCACTTTAATGAGCCCAGCTGGGTCAAACTGCGACCAGTCACTCCTGAGCAGGCATCAGCCATCCCTCCATTCTACCCCCAAGGAATCTGGTGTACTGAGGGGTCCAAAAACTCTCCAAGTATCAGCTTTCCCAAACAGCCTCCTTACAACCATGGGTATACTTAGTAACAGCAGTCATTTCAGCAGAGACCCTTGAGACTCTTCTAAGGATCTGGAGAATTCAAGACAGCTGGGGATGGACACGGCAAGGAAAAGCCTGGGGCTTGCTGGCACAGCAGAGCCTCTCCCCAGGCAGTGCCCATACATGGGCTGCCGAGGGCTCCCTGCCCTGCAACTCATGGGGAGGGAAGCCCCGGGAGGATGGAGACGGGAATTTGGGAAAAGCCAATCTGCCTCCCAGATGCAGATATCCTGCAGAGCACAGCCAAAGGGATGTGCACAGCTATGGGTGTAGGAACTAAGGGCAGGGGTTACCTGAAGCCTCCAGAGCTTTATGGAGAGAGCTCTGAGTAACAGCCCCTGTGCGTACTGGGCTCCCAACTTCTGGCCATCAAGGCAGGACAACCCAAGCAGCCACCTCCCCAGAGCTCCCCCCAGCTTCTCACTTATTTGGGAAGGCTCACACCACAGCACTTTCCCATACGGCAACTCCAGTTCATGGAGGAGAGCAAAACACAGGTCTGGTTTAAGCAGTGTTATACCAGCACCAGCACGACTTTGCCAGTATGTCCCAATTTGTATGAGGAAACAGAGTAGACCATGTTCAAATTAAGATTTCTAGGACATTTTCTAATGAAAGCTCCTCTTCTATATACACTGGGCACAGTTAAATAGACAAGAGTCATTGTTTAAGGAAACATAGCACTGATATTTTTCTCCTGACATCTCCCACTGCGCATTACACCCAGGAGCCTTGGGATTTACTTTCCTGGCAGCTCCATCACAAGATTGGTTGCTCTGACATCCGTCATGCTTGAGGCTGTCTTAAGAGCATTGTCCTAACTCCATCCATCCATGGGTCGGCTTGAAAAGAGCTTTTTCATCAAGGAGAGGAGATCAGGGAGACAAGCTAGCCACAGGGTGAGAAAAGGTAGACCAAAACAGCAAGTAAACACTTCCTTCCTCCATTTTGGGAGTGGAAATCACCAGAGTCTAGCAAGCGTTTAAACAGCACAAGGAAAAGCAAGAGACATTTAGAGCTGCACAAGAAACTATTATACAAATTGTAAGGGAAAGTAGTTCTTCATATTTTTAAAACAAAGAGGAACTCATTTCTGCTCACTATTTTTGCCATCAAGTTTCATATTTCATTAAGATTCTAAAACACAGCTAGAGAGGAAGGGATGTGCCGCCCTGCTGTCAGTATTCACACTCTTTAAACAAGGCTGTAAGGGTTTGAGTGCTACAGAACAGACTCCTCCAGACTGCCTTTTATTTAGCTGAAATTCCAGCAGGAAACAGAAAAGGGAACAAGCTGACCCAGCCCCGCCAGCAGAGCCCACCGGTGGCCCTGCCTGCACCAAGGTACCTGCACTTACTGCAGCAAGAGGGGAGCAGGAAGGTTTGCTTGCCTTGGGCCACGCACAGCACCTGCTCCTTGCTGCTCAAGGTGAGCTGAGCCTGCGGCAGAGATGCAGCCAGGCAGGATCAATGCTGGGAATCACATCGATCCCGGTGCTGAGGAAACCCCTGTGCTCCCCCAGCAGCCAAGGCTTCCTCTTTGTTTCAGCAGCGAGTCATGCACAGAGCCTTCCAGCACCTTTTGAAGTTTCCAGTCAAATCTTCAGCCAAGGCTAATTGCTGTCAGGTGTCAGCCGAAGCACTTACTGCAGCCACTGATGACAGGAGATGACACACCTTTCTCCTCTCATTGTCACTCAAGGGTTTTTTTTTCCTTTCAACATTAGCTGCGCTGGCTCTCAGAAGCCTTGGGGAGAAATGCTAATGCAAGCTTTGAAGCTGGAGGTGAAAAATCAGGCAACCTCCTGAGCTCCCTGGATGCTCAGCCTGAACCCAGTCCAAATTTGAGTACTTCTGGGCGATGCACTTTGACCAAGCTTATCTGTCTGCCTCCACCACAGACAGATGTGGTCTCTGCTACTGATCTGTCTTCTTTTAGCCCCCATGGAAAGCTGTCTGTATTCGAGCGAAGAGACCCCAAATTTTACAGTCTTTGCTGATAAAGCAATAAAGCAGAGCAGAGGCACAGGGAGATATACAACTTTACAGCAGCCAGCCTGAAACATTGCCAGGTTAATTCAGCTGGAGACGTAGGGGATGCAGCAAGAAATCAGACGTGCCCAGCAAGGAGAGGAGGCAGCTGATCTCCACACTAGAGAGGTCTTAGAGATGGGGCTGATTTCAGCCACAGAGCAGCTTCAGCTCACCAGACCCCTCACTTGAGCTTGCCTGCTTCTGAAGCTGGCATTCCCCACTCAAGGGGATCAACCCCCTCCCAAGGGCTTTGGAGTTCAAAGGGGATGAGACCTTTAGGAAATCTAAGTCTCCTCCTATCTGGAGAAGCTTGTCAAAAGCCTGACGGAACACCTGACCCATTCCAGCCTCGTGGTTCATCATTGTTCTGGCTGCACATCCTCCTTTCCCACCGTGCCCTCCCAGTTTCACAGCTTCCCAGTATCCTGGGACTGGAAGGTGTCCCCAGGCCTCACCTCTCGTTCTCCCCAGGGGATTCATCTCCCACTTGGCTCACTCCTTCTGCACCCTCCTGGCACCCCTCCGAGTCTGACATCTTCTCTGCTGGCTGGCTGGCAGCCTCACGGAGAGCTCCAGCGACAGGGTGCTGCCACTGTTTCGCTTTTCCTGTACTCAGCAGAAGTGAGCTGTGCCGGAAACTTCACGGGCTGAGGGTTTGGGGGGATGGGAGAGGGCAGAAGGAAGGTGATTTTGGGGGTTTTTTGTTTGTTTGTTTGTTTTGTTTTGTTCTAAAAACCACCGAGACTGGTATAAGATTTTACTTGTTGGCAGCTAGAAATTTGGAAGTGCTGGGCTAACCCAAAAGAAAAGAGGGCATGGACATCCCCACCATGGCAGGGAGAGGAGTGACCCACTGCTCCCCCAGCCACCCATGCCACTCTGTTGACAGCCATCATCTCTAAAGCACAGCACCCTACACTGTACCAGTCCCAGGGTGCTGCTGCAGGTTCTGCCAAGGTTGTCCTGACTTCACACCTCCCAAATCCCACTGGAGCCAAAGGGTCTGCTTCTGCCCTGCAGGTGCAACCCCTCTCCCCGCTTCCCAGCTCTTCCCCACAACTTCCTGCTGATGCCATCGTGGGTTGAAGTTCTGTGACACTTCCCGGGGCTTGGACTGTTACCTCTTTGTCTCTTCACCGCTGGGGAAGGACATGAGCACTTGCAGCTTTGGAGGGAGACCAAGAGCAGAAAGGTCCCCCATCCCCTCAGCACAGCCCCCGCCAAAGCCTCCCCATCCCCACCAGGACTCCCACAGTGAGGCAGTCCCTGCTGGCACCATGGCATGAGTCGGGCCACCCAGGCAGGCAACACCCACCTCTCCCACCAAAGCTTTATTTACATCACTGCTGCCATGATGCAGCTCTTCACAAAACTAGAGAGAACTGGCACCCAGTCAGCGCCCCTGAGCCCGGCAGAGCAGTGGGGACAGCGGGGAGAGGAGGGCAGGTATGAGGCACAGGTGCTTAGGACTCGCCAGCCTCGAACATCTTCTTTCTGCCCTCCATGCCGGACTTCTCCTCAATGTTCTTCCTCCAGTCACCGACATCACGGAGATCCTTTTCCTGGGGGAGGATGGTTGCCTTGGTGCGAATGGTGTCCCCCGGGGTAAGAACCCATCTGGCCCCGGCCCCACACCAGTCCACCCACGGAAACCCTCATGTCAGCTAGGGGAACCCAGTTCCACCCATGCCGTACATCTTTTTGAACTGCACCCTCCTGTTTCAACATCACGGGTGCCAGAGGAGGAAA
>VYZQ01072996.1:0-12457 GCA_013400655.1 Mystacornis crossleyi
CTGTAATGATTTTCCTCTCCTTAGGCTTAGCTGATCACTGGGGTGATGGAGCCAGATCTTCAGGTCAGGTGCTGCATGGTCTGGGATTTTGCTGGTCTGACACGCAGATAAAGAAGCGCTTCATCCCCAGCAGACCCTTTTGGGCTTGCTTTGCCTCAGAACTGGGGAGGGTGGTGGTGTGAGTGTCTTGACAGAACCACTTCTGCTTCTGACTCTTCTTTTCCTACTCGCATCAAGGCTTAGCCTGTTTGGGTGTGGGGGGCCCCAGGTGCACGTGTTCTGGTGTCCCCCCCTCCTCCCTCGTTCCCTGGGGCTGAGCTGCACAGAGCTCCCCTGTGTGCTGGGAAGATGACTGAGTTCTGCCCTGGGACTGTGCAATGCAAACTGATCTTACTCTGTGCTGACACTGCCAGCCTCTCAGAGCAGAGGAGGGCCTTTAGTGAAAGTAGACAAAGGGTAGAGAAATGTGTCAGTCAGTTATTTTTTCAGCCCGTATCAAAGAACTGAGATATGCTTGCGGTTTGTAAGGGTGTTTTTTGGTTTTTGGGTTTTTTTAATTTTAAATTAAGGAAATCAAAACAGCGTAACAACTAAAGTATAATTTTAATTGATAACAGCTTGAATGAAACTGAACACAGAGCTGCAGACATGTCTGCAAAGACTTGACTCTACATTCTCTGAAGTTACAATACATAGAATATACAACTATAAGACCAAATAGCACTCCTAAATGCTCAGTCCACCCCAAGTAATTATTTATTTCTATCCAACTTCTTAGTTGCTTTGCTTTCCCATGAAGCAAAAGGCTATGATAAGCTTTGAGGAATGGTAGGATGTGTCACCCATGAAGGTCCGGGAGGCAGGAAAGCAAAGCACAGAGCCCCTGGGAGAGCCTGCCCAGCCGAGGGAGAGGAGGAACCAGGCTGTGGGGCAGCTGGGCTGTCCTGCAGCCACAGCTGCCTGCTGCTCTGAGAGCACTTGGCTGTTGCTGAGGTTTTGAGGTGTTCCTGTGATCGGCAGGTGATTCGGTGCTCACTTTGGAGAGCACAGCAGACAGACCCTGAAGTGAGCAGGTGAAGGGTGTCCCGCTTCCCTGCTAGCTCATGTTTTCCCTGCCGTGGTGCTGGTGGCAGTGCTTTGTGCTGGGTGTCAAAGCTGTGTCTGTGGGAAGGAGGTGGTCAGGGAGGGGTGCTCAGCCCTTCCCCATTTCACGTCAGGACCGTGTCTGCCCTGCCCTGCTAACAACACCCGCTACACAGCATAGAAAAAAAAAATCTGGGAACAGTTCTCCAAGCCTCCATCCTCTTCTCTCCACTCCGTGCTCACCCTCCTCAAATGCATCTTTCTACCACTAGCTCTCCTCCACAATCTCTATTACATTCAGCAACCTCGACTTTGTGATACTCAGCCAGCAGTGATCCATGCCCCCTTGGCATCTGCATTGGCTGCATCTGCAGGCTTCCTGTGGTGGGTGTGTCTGGAGCGTGGCACGGAGCTGGCATGGATTTACACTGCTTGTACTTCACGGGAAAGGTCCTTGTGCTCTGACCTACCCATGAAGATGGAGCTTCCCTGATGTCTTTCGCTTGCTAGTGGTAAGGCTGTGGATGGGGCTGAGAAGCTTTTCTTCTGTTGTTTCTGAACTATTTTGTCCCCCTGCTGTGGACGCGTTGGTTCACTGGCAGGTTGTGCGTGAAGGCTATAAAATATCTTATCTTTATGTAGCACCTCCTGTTAGAAGGGACCCAAGGGACTGACAGGTACCCAGTTCCAAAATGCAGCCAGCTGCAGAGTAGAGCTCCTCCCCAGCTCAGAACAGACTGAATACAGTGACTTATTTTTCCAGGATCTCAGAGTCAACCCCATAATGCGTCAAGATTTTTTCCTCCATCTTTTGCTCGTACTTTGTGTCCATCAGCAGCCATCCATTATTACCAAAGTTTGCTGTTCACAGTCATTGCAGGATACAAGCTTACTATGGCATATATTCCGGCAAGCTGAATTTCACCCAAACAGAAATTGCAGATTCTTCATCCGTAACCTAAGGTTTCCTGGAGGAAATAAGGGAGGAGCTGACTCAGAGCAGAATCCTGCTACATTTTAAACAGGCCCCAGTAAGTCTGATTCCTTAGCAGAATGTTGTCCAAATTATCATTTTTCTTACAGTACAGCTTATCTCCCTTCTCCAGGAAAAACGGTCTCGCAAAATTTACTGTGCCATTCTCATATCCCACAGCGTTGTTGAGGGTGATTTTTGGGTCTTTGTAGAGGATCACCGTAAAAGGCACTTTGATTTTCTCTTTGCGGTAGAGCTGAGCATAGACGAAGTAATTGCCACTCTGCTCGATTATGAGGTACTGCCCTTGGTCCCGCACAATTCCGTCGCAGTGCTCTAATTTCCAATTCCAGTTCATATTTCCTGCGGTTTTTGTAGAAGACTGGTTTACTGAGGAAGGTACAGACAAAATGGTGTGGTGATTAATTATGTCCAAAGATAACCTTGTTGTGTACACGAGCATGTTTTATTACTGTTTCCCATTTGTGCCTCTCACTCTCCATTCACTTCTTGACTTTCTAATAATTATTATTTACTTCTTATTCTGATTGCTGTTATTATAATTATTATTGATCTTTTTTTTTGAGTTTACTAACTTCTAAGAAGTGCTAGAAAGGGGTCTCAGTCTGCCAGGAGAGGCTGTGAAGGACAACTGTGGCTATGGGTGGCTTGGAGGTGCTCCCTGCCAGGACAGCTTAGCTATGGAAAGACCCTGGAGATGGGGCATCTTCAAGTCTGAGGGTCTGAGCCGATTTCTAGTAAGAAAAAATTCCTAGGTGGAATTTCAGCTGGATCTGAGGATGATGAGGGTTACAGTAATCTTCTTGCTGGCTGCTGTGGTTATAGTCCTTCATGAGGTGAGCAGTCATTAGCTGAAATGTTACATGTGCAGAAGTTTTTCATGGAATTAATTAAATCCCTCTGAAGGTCTGAGCTACTCTATGGGGCATTACTTTAGAACTGCCCTCGGATTTGCTTAGAGAACTGGTGATTAACACCCAGCAGCAATAAATCTGATGGGCCTTGCGGTGCTGATATTACAGGCCATTTTTGGGGAGGTGCACGTAGCTGAGTCACGCATAGAGAGGTGGCTGCTGGCTGACAGCCCTGGTGCAGAGCTGGTGAGCTCTATTTGTCATGGCCACAGTGCCCAGTGGCTATGTGTTTCTGCTGGCAGTTCTGACACCTGTCCTAAAACAGGCACGAGGCCTGTGAGAAAGTCATCTTGTGTCACAGCACAAGTCTAACAAAGCCAGAAAGCAGGTCTAGAATCTCCATACTTACAAGATCCATGTGCCCAGCATGACCCTGGTGCCTGTGGAAAGAAGCAGGGCTTGGTCAGTGTTTTCTGCTGTAATTTTCCATTTATCAGTGAGCTCAGCAGAGGAGCATTATCATTACAAGAGCACAAAAGCATTCTCCCAGGAAGGAAAATTATCTTTCTATCCACCATTACAAACACAAGCACTGTTTTGTTATGAAAAAACAGATGTTTGCCAACAAAATTTGAAATGTTTAAAATAGGTCAATGTTTTTCATATCCATTTTGATGGTATTTTCACAAAAAAAAAAAAAAAAAGACAAGCTATCAGCAGTGACCTGCAGTAGATTTGGTAAAAGTTCTACATTCCTCTTGGGTGACAGGATTTGATTTCATCCTTGGACTCAGCTCTTGTGGACGGTCACAAGTGATGACTCTGTGTGTCTACAGGGGAAGCTGCACAGTGTTGTGCTAATTCACCCTCATTAAACCCATGAACCTTTCCTTCTGTGCACTGTAGTTTGGAATCACTTAGGCAAATAAAATCAATAAAATAAAAATAAAATAAATAAATAAAATCAGTATGATCACCCAAGATAGGCAGGACAGCTGCTGACTTTTAAGCCTACTTCTCTCTAACTGTTGCACCATGCTTAGCTCAGGGCTTTCTGATCCACTAGTCAGCTTTGCAGTGCCTTTCCAGCCCAGGGAAGAAGGTGTCTCTGTGGTTGTCCCAGTGGTAAACTGGCAGCGGCAAGAGATTTCAGTCTATTCCTGTGACTTATGGCTTGGTCTTTGCTCATGGAACTCATGCTCTTCCTACACAGCAGCTCTGTTCTCTCTCTGGCCAGAGCCTATAAAAAGCAGATTTGGGATCAGCTGGATCAGCTTACAGATACAGGGACTTGATTCTGCCTCTCATCTCACTCATCTTAATGAACGTAAGCTCTGAAATGCGTAAAATTGCTATTGGAGCACAGCCTCATTCCTTCCTTAGGAAGTTGCTGTCCTGAGTGCTGGGGAGGTTGACAGTTCCCTTGCAGGGAAAGGCTCTCATTGCCCAGTCCTGCTTTCCCCAATTAATATGAATCAACAGGAGTGAAGGCAGTTCTTTCACTTCCTAAAGTAACTTCCTGGTTACTAAAGTAACTTTTCTGAAAAAAAGAAGGGGAGGAGTGAAATATATGCGAAAGTCTATGTGCTCATTGCCATCAGAGGGATGCAGTTGTGACTGCAGGTCATAGAGCTGCTGCTTCACAGCTCCCAGATAGATGATGGAAGCTGTGGGTTTGAGGCTAAAAGTAGACTAAAAACACTTAATTTTGGGGGGGCGAGGGGGGGGTTATGTTTTCTGCTATAAGGTGCAGAGAAGGTTCCTCTTACGAGATTTTAGCAGACTTAATATTTTATTTAAAAAATCAGTGCCTTGTAGGATCAGTCCTCAGAGAGGTTCCTGGCATCATTATGCCCCAAGCAGCTCCCAGACCATGAGAACAAACCATCCTTCCTCTTAACAGAAGGGGACTTTTTCCTTGTGTCTTCCTCTGAAGAACTGGAACTGGAGGGAGGTACATTACAGCAGGATATATCAAACCGGCATCCCAAATTAGCACTTGGCTCCTCCAGGGCACGGATTCACAGTTTGGAAACCAGAAAATAAGAAGCTGGCCTTCAGCAAATGAGTCACTTGGCTCACCCCAAATTTCAGTTCAGTACTGTGTGTACAGTTAGAAAAAGCTCATTGGGATTAGCTCATGAAACGCAGAACAAAACTCGATTCAGTAACTGGTTTTTGTGCTAGATTGTATTAGCAGTTGGTGAAACCAAGTGTGAAAAGGCTTTATGCCTGGTGAGTTACCATGATTTCTCAGCCTCTCTGGTCCCTACATCATCACTTGATATCACATTGGAACAGTGCACATCATCGGTGCAGGAGAAGAAAAACTAGAGAAATAAAACCTGGGGGTTTTTAAGCTTAAGGAAATTAAAGGAAAACGCTGAAGACATTGAGGAATTGGTGAGACAATAAGGGATTGGTGAAAACATTATCAGCCGAAATCTTGGAAACTAAAAGCAGTAGCAGTCTTCAAAAGAGGAGAGGATTACTAGGTTGGAGTTAGCCGATAGCATCAACACAGCACTGTTAATAATTAGGAATTCTACACTCCAGAGTTAAGAATTTTGCTTTGTCCTTACCTGCTTATGATGGAGCAAACAGAAGGCTATAGGAACCAGGGCTGAAATAATGATCAACACAAATATGAGAGCATAAAGAGTCACTCGCAAACATGTGGATTTCCTGTTCTGTGGAGCATTTCCATTCTCCAGCATGACTGGTGCTCCCATGATGTTGTTGGTAGAGCTGGAGGTGAGGTTGCAAACAGCACCACAGCTGAGAAAGGCACTGCCAGAATTCCCGAGGTCTGTGTTGCCACAGCGGGACATGGACACGATTATATGCTGGTGATTTCCCCATGCTAATAAGGCCAAGAGGAGGAGCCACAGGGTTTCATCATCAGCCGGGGCTAAAAGGCAGTGAGTTAGCACTTCCTCATGAAACTGAGGCAGGGAACTTTCATTTGGCTCCTGGCCCAGGAAGCCTAAAATAAAACCAGCAACAGGCTACAGGGGCTCCAAAAATCACCTCGGAATATGAATGCAAGGGGCCAAGGTTAAAAACTCTCCAGTGAACACAAGTGAAGGGGTAAGGTGCCAAGCACAGAAGTCTCACCATACCTGTGTGCCACCTGCCTCTATCTCTGGAGGTGCCAGTGTTTGCTTTTTTCTAGCAGAGAAGTTGACACCAGATTGGATCTGGTTCTCATTTTGACAGCAGATCTGCATGCTGATGATGGAAGGGCACTTTTCCAGTTCCCTGAGGACATGATTCGTACAGTGAAAGTGAAACTACACTCACTCGAAAATGTGACGCCATGCAGTAGTCTTGGCAGCGAATGGAAACAGCAAATGGAATCCAACTGGCAGCCTCCGCTTCCTCCTGACGCCACTCGAGGATGAGGAAGAGTAGGAAAAGGGTTGGGATTTTGTAAATGGCTTTCAATTTGCAGTTTGAAATGAGCTGGCTGAGGTTCAAGGTCTTCCTAAAATAATTTTTATCTTTTTCCTTTCAATTTTTTTCTTACCTGCTTTTTGAATTCCTTATTGTGGGAACAAAATTATGATTGAAGTGTTGTGAGGAGAAGGCAAAAATAAAATTTAAAAAGGGAGGAAAAAAGCAAATAGACTTGAGAAGTAAAACACAAATGTAAACTAAATAAAACAACTAAAAGAAATATAATTTTAACTGCCAACCTTGAAAGTAGTTTCTATTTTTACATACTGCACATTCTTTTGAGTTTTCTTTTAATATGAAAAAGTGCTCTTCGTTGGTGTTTATTTTAAGAAGAAATTCTGATGTCACAAAGATGTCACTTAAGAGATCTCTGACAGCTCTTCTGCACTCCCTTTTTGGGGATGGAATGCATAAAAAATAAACTTTATAAACTTTAGTCTTGGTTCTTCTCTTCCTTTTCCCAACCTGTGGACGAAATCTCAACTCTTCTAGCTGCGCAAAACCAAAATTAAATATCTGTGTGGTGCAGAGGGGTAGAATGGAAACAGAAATTTGCAAAGGGCACAAGAACAAAGCTAAAAAGCCTGAAGTGCTGTGTTAATACCCTGCTTCGTCTTTCGAATTCTCACTGGGTGATTCAGTGGGTCCTTAACACGGGTTAAATTCGGGCTGTGTCGGAGGGAAACCTGCTCGTGCTGCCTCCAGCAAAGAGCTGCGCGGAGCTGCTGGGGAGCTCCTGGCTGCGCTGGTGCTGGCACGGGAGGGTGCCCCAGTGCCAGCCCAAAGCCACCGGCCCCTCTCCCCGATTTTTGCGGACAAACCCGGAGCTTTTCCGCGGCAAAGTGGGAGGGAGTTGAGCGAAGCCAAACCCGGGAGGGCAGTGCTGGAGGCAGCTGCGAGCTGCCTGCTTGGGGATGGCCCCTGGCAGGGCTGTTTGCCCTTCAGGGCATCCTTTGGGAGCAGGTTTAGGGCACGCCGTGGAAAAGGAAAGCTCCGGGGAGCCTCAGTGTGGCTTTCCTGTGTCACCCCGCAGCCTCTGGAGGTTTTCTGCCTGACTTGATGGCGATTTCACACGATTTATGTCAAGGAGGCAAGATACTTTCCACAAACTCCTTCCAAAGGAAATCATGTAAGGACTTGGCCTGTGTGGGGAGACCTCTTAACTTGTGTGACACACGCCTTCCTCTGCGTCCTGCCCTGGGACGACAGCAGAGAAGGGCGAACTGTGCCTGCACCACCCCCTCTCCGCCTTCAAAATCGTCTCCTTAAGCCGTGCGTGCAAGAGCCCGGGATTATCCAGCTGTTCGTCGGAGACGAACCAAGCCCTGCTATCACTCTGGAAAGTAGCAGCTGCCAGTGTGACAAGTACAGCCCGCCGGCCGGGATTGTTCACAGCAGCACGCAGAGCCTGCTTCTCCTTGGGCGCTCCCACAGGACTTGCAAGTCCCGCTTTGACCCCAAAATAGCGCTGGTCTGCGGCTCCAACCCTGCGGCCGCACACGCCACGCTCACCACTTACTGAACTCCTGGCTTTGACCACAAAGAGAGACCTAAGCAACCTTCATTTTAAAGCATGCAAATGAGATTTCCTGTGACATCCCATAGAGAGCAGAGGCAGAAAAGGATCTAAACCCAAGTATGTTAAAAAACCAAACCAAGAAAATATCACAAGAAGTTCTATCAAGGTGTTCTTAGCCTACAAAACAACCACTTGTTTTGTTCAAACACAGAGCTATTATTGCTACCACAAATAGAGCCCAGGGTAGAAAATGTTAGTCCTGGTATACAAAATTTGCCAGTTACTTCAATAAATACAGGGTTAAAATGGGAATGACACACAAGGGGGGGGGGGGATCATATGGGATCAAAAAGGATCTGGAGTTGAATGCTTCCAGATATTGAACAGGCTGGACTCTACCTTGAGTCCAGCTAGTATTATATTTATTTTATATTAATTATATCATGTTACATTAAGCATGGATACAGTTGCCTATATGACCCGCTGTTACGGGACAGCACTGGAGGGCAGTGGCCACGGACTGTAAATCCGCCTTTCCATGGCGTTATTTGCAAATATACTGCCAATGCGTGGTGGGGAGAGAGCCCTGTGTCGTGGGGTACTGCAGGCACTGCAGCCCTGTGCCAGCACCCCAGTGATGCCATAAGTCCTGTGCAGGGCTGGAGGAGCCCTGGCAGGAATTAGCAAGCAGCATTTCATTCTGCAGGTCCCACCAGCCTCAACCAAGCTTAGGAGCAGTGAAATCACTGTTTGAATTAAGGCTCTCTCTCTATTTGCAAGGATATTTATGACTGCATCTCAACTGTATTTTCCCTACAGATCCCAGCAGTTTTTGTTCAGCCAGTGTTTAACCATGTTGCTCTCAGCTGAAAAAGAGGACTCAGGCTAAGCAGAGCAGAAGATGCAATCACAGCCAGATTTGGGCTCATTCTCTTCCTCATTCCTCACACTTCTCAAAAGTAGCTTCAGCTCTCGGAATGGAGTTTTTCAAACAATGTGTATATTGACAGAATGCCCGCTGTACGTTGTTGTCGTCCTTCCTTTTCTTTTTTTTCTCCCTCCTCACAGCCTGTTAGGAAGGGATGGAAACAAAGCTACTGTAGAAGCAGCTGTGCTCTGCACAGTGCTTAGAAATATGGTTTTGTGGTGGACCTGGCTGTGTTGGATTAATGGTTGGACTCCATAATATTAGAGCTCTTTTCCAAGCTAAATGATTCTAAGATTCTAAGGAGCAGGGTATGACTCTTACCTGCCTTTTTGCCCTCACTTCCCTCCTCTGGTATCTTTAGAACATAAGTGTTTGGCAGGCTTCACACTGGCAATGTCACAGCTTAAAATACATTAAGTTATTTCTGGGTTTGAATTTCCATTGTGTTGGAGTGCGTAGGTGCAGGTGTTTGACTCTCTGCCAATTTCTTAATATGAAATATCTTTTAAAATGATTACAGGGAGTATCATGTGCTCCACTGTGGACCTCACTTCCTCTGCCCAGCCCTGGGGACTTGTGGTAATGTCTCAGGCACAGACTGGAAGTAGCAAATTTACCACACGCATTTTCAGGCAGGAACTTTCCATGACTCTGCGTAGCACTGTGAGGACCTTCGTTGGCACGTTTGTCCCAGCCCCTCTCGCTCCGATGCCGCCAAACTGTGCTTTGCAGCCCATCCTCTGGGCAGCTTTCCAAAGTCTCAGCAGTCTCGTAGATATAGTTGCATTTTTCATCATGAAATAAGACACCATCCAGTATAAGGATAAAGTTTGCTTTAACCCTGAAGTAGGTTTCTCAAGTCCTGACCACCTTGTTTTCTGTCAAAACAAAGATTGCCCTATCTTTACTTTGTGGTCCAGCCTGCCTTTGTGTGTATTTGTGAGAAGACTGGCATGTTTCCAGCTGTCACAGCTTTCCAAGAACGTGAGAGAGACTTAAGAAGCATAGGAAAGCCCAAGTGGAGTTTCAGCCCTAGTCCTTATGAGCAGAGAAAGAGGAGGGTTGATTCATTTGAATTTCAGATCTATCTGTTGCACCTTGTGCACACTACTGCTGTCCTTGTTTCTCCCAAACTGAGTGTTTTGGGGACACAACAAAATCAGTGGGCAAAAATGGAAAATAAAAGGGAATTCATGGATAAATGCCAGTAGGAAACCACAGCAGAATGCCTTCTTGGGGCAGCCCCTGGGCACTCTGAGTCCCACATCTCAGAGCCAAAGTCTGTGGACACAGTGGACACAGTGCCAGAGTGGGGGGACCACAGTGGTGAGTCCCCCAGTAGGAATTCAGGGTGTTAAGAGTGAAGGAAGTGATTTGAGTTCACTGGAACCTTGTCCTGCCTTGTTTCTCCTGCATTGTCTGCCCTTGTTTTCTATCCATTTGTATTTCATTCAGACCCTGGCTGCCAGGTTGGTGAGGGGTATGATATGAATAGTGACTGAATTCAAGGGTGGGTGAAGCAATGGTCTCATGTTAAATGGGGTCTTAGAAATCTGCTGTCTGGGTGTTTGATGTCATGACTTATGTTTGGAGCCTTAATCCAGCAAAGCCAGTAGCTCCTGGAAAAAGACTGGAGGCAGCTACAAGCTAATGGGCAGAGTGCCTTCCTCTTGGGAGAGCTGTAGGACTGGGAAGGATGGGAAGAGGGGGCCGAGTCATCACAGCAGGTTCTCATAACTCCAGAGGACCTACTTCCATTGCACAGCAGATGTTCCTGGTTTGGGTTTTCCAAAAGGTCTTTCCTGTGAAGATGGAGGTGTTGGACACAATTTGATGGTGCAGTTCTATTTAGCCACTTTTTTTTCCTTGTTCCCTACTTAACTCTTCTGTGTCCTTCAGTGGTATCAGCCTGTAAACACTGACTGCTAAAGCAGCCAATTTGCAAGCTGTCAGAAACATAACAGGGAGAAATCTCTCCAAAGTAAGCAGCACAAAGGCAGTGGCAGCAGCCTGTGGGTTGGATACTGCTATACTGCTACAAGAGTTGAGTGTCTTCATCACCCTAACGAAAAAGAGTAAAACCCAGAGAAGCTGTAGAACAGTATTGTCTTTGGCTGTGTTCTCCACATGTGCTGGGGTGAGGGATAGGTAAGGGTTGCCCTTTGGGCCACAGATGCAAGTGGAAGGAGACCTGTTCCAGGCTCTTGGAAGCGTTTGCTTGGACTAAAGGTGTCGGGGCCATCTAAGATGTCGGTGCTGCAGGGAAAACAGTTTGTCTCTTGTTGCAAATGCAAATTTGTTGAAGAGATTGAGAGTCCCATTCCAATTGCCCAAGCCCTGCATTCAAACCAAAACAGGAGCAGAGGACTCCAGAGAGGGAGATAGTTCTCTGTCTGACACCCGGTAGGAAAATGGTGATTTGCCTAGTCCAAAACTCTTAAAGAGTCTTTCCTGATTTCTCAGCCCTTGTCACTGGGGTTGGAAGAAGCAGTGCAACCTCATTCTCTGCTTCCTCTTGCAGTAAAAGTGGGGGAGATGTGGCTTGAGACCATGAAGCGTAAGTGGAAACAATGTGAATGGGACAGGATGAAAAAGTGCCAATTATGGTCTTCTAAAGACACCAAATAAAGAAGTGGTTGTTCTCATATTTGCACTCTCCTCACCTAGAGAGTACCAGTGATCATGGTTAATTTGGAAAATCACAGTGGTTCTGCATCAGTCTCAGAAAATCTCTTTGATATTTCCAGATAGATGGGTGAGTCAGTTTTCCATGTCTCAGTAAAGCTGTTGCAGAAACCTGATGTTTGTTCTCTCCTTCAGCTGCAAGCATCATGTGCCCAGGGAGGTCCTCTGCCCTCTCACCTCATCCCATCCCATGGCAGGAGCACCAGCTGGTTCTTGCATGGTACCTGAAAGGAATTTGTCTAACTAAAGACCCCAAAGAGGCCCTCTGTTCTAGGGCTTCACTCTCCTTAAAAACGTGGAGTTGGTCCTCAGTCTCCCCGGGGCTTCCAGATTAGGCCTGTGGCCCCTTTCAGATTCACCATGGGCAGGATATTCCTTTCTCTCTGCATCAGTCATTTATGGACATTTGTGGAGGACTCTTTGGGAGATGTTTTCCACATCTCCAAATATCCCAGTTTTCCTTTTAGTTATACGTGACTGATTCATGCCCTTTCAGGAAGTGGGATACTTGATTCTAGACATGTACCTTCAAGCTTCCATGTACAGAGTGATTTCTGCCTTTTCCAGTGAGTGTCATCTTCTCTTGGTCCCAGGAGACTGGGATGTATCCACAGATTATTTTCTCACAAACTATTCGCTCCTTATTGCATTTTTACTGCAGATCACTCCTGCTTATGCAGAGTGTAAACTTGCACATTCTTTTTCCTCAGTTGCACCTCATTTTTTCAGACACGCTCTCCAGACCATCTGAATTTCACCCTGCCCTTCTGTAACACTCTTGCTCTTGTTCCCAGGCTTGAGAGCCTACACTTGTACTTCTATACCCAGCCCTGCACACAGCACATTAATCCAAATGGATCGTGGGCTCTCACCGTAGGAAAATGTGTGCTGCATGAAAGGAGATGTGGCCAACAGGTCAGGGGAGGGGATTCTGC